>JANAVB010043952.1:0-29582 GCA_029216955.1 Iris pallida | reverse complement strand
AATTGTTCAGGAGGCCGACAAAGTCATCCGAACTTCTGCTGGCTTGGAGCGTGCTCTGAAGAGGCTTAAAATGGCTGGCAGGCTCATCTGGAGCGGAGCGGTTGACTCAGAAGGCCGAGCGTCGGGCCAAGCAGCGGTTTGAGCGGTCGACAGCTGTGCTGAGGGACCGTCTTAGAGAATTATGTGTTGCCGAACCGTAGTCGGCCTTTTTTCCTTTCTTTCTTTGTTATTTTACTTTATTTTAATAGGGACGCGGTCCCCGAACATGTAATACTTTTGTTTTTTTCAACAAATGACTATGTTTACACCATCCATCATTTTTTGTGCTTGTACCGTATTTTTGGTATTATGATGCTTGCCCCACTGGGGGACTTTTTGTGGACCTATTACCCTTGGCATACCCTGGTTTTAGGTATGGATAATAAGTTTATAGAGATACCTAGAACGATTCCGTTGTGAGACATAGAAGTTCTAGTATTGGGCGAAAGAATGCCATGGAACAGCTGGGCTCCAAAGGCATGTGATAATGAGAAAAAGACGCATGCACTAGGGGACCTAATATAGCATTTGTGGTCAACTGTGGACATTTGTGGTCAACTGTGGACATTTGTGGGCCTATTATCCTTGGCGTACCCTGGTTTTGAGTACGGATAATAAGTCGAGAGAAAACCATCATACTTACGCAGAGGTAATGAGGACGTGGTAAATATGAGGGTTTCTACAATGGAGTCTTCCTACTCAGAGGTAATGAGGACGTGGTAGGAGTGGACACCATGAAGGGTACATAGAATAACTCAGAGGTAATATGGACGTGGAAGTTCTACGTGAGGGGTGGTTTGTTTTTGATGGAAGTGAAACAACTCAGAGGTGACATCGACGTGGTTGTTTCGGGAAATTTGTGGATCTGTTACCCTTTTTATGCACTGAAAGTGCGAGTAATAGATCATGATGAAGATGCCCTTTTAGGAAGGAAGTTCATAGGTATGATCATATATGACTTACTATCCAAAAGATGCGATATAGATTCATTTGGGATGACCAGAGTGTAAGTTCAGCGGTACCTGGGGGTATATAACTCAACAATCCGTTGATTCGGAGGATGTCGTTTAGACATAATACTTCTTGAGGAACTTGCCGTTGACAGGCAACATGAGCAAGTCTCCATTTTGTTTTGCGAGGCGGTAAGCACCATTGGGAATACAGCCTCGATGACAAATGGGCCTTCCCACTTTGGCTGGAATTTGTCGACAGTTTTGTGAGTCATAACCATCGTCCTTCGAACTGCCAAGACGAGATCGCCTACTTGGAATGTTCTGAGTTTAACCTTCTTATTGAAGGCTCCAGAGATGCGTGCTTGATACAGCTCGATTCGTTGTTGAGCTAACAGGCGCTTCATCTAAGGCCTCCAACTCTTGTAGCCGGCGACGGTAATTATCTTCTGTCGTCAATCGATAGGTAAGGGCGACGCAAAGCGAGGGGATTTGTGTTTCCAGTGGGAGAACTGCCTCACTCCCATATACCAGAGAGAATGGTGTGTTCCCGTGGTCGTCCGGACTGTAGTACGGTACGCCCATAAGCATTCACCAAGCTTTTCATTCTAGTCGCGTTTGTTAGAAGACACGAACTTTTGAGCAGCTTGATTATGGTTTTGTTAAATGCTTTCGCCAACCCATTCGCCGCCGGATTGTACGGTATTGAAGCAACATTCTGGATCCGATGTTTGTCGCAGAACCGATAGAAGGCGTGGCTTGCAAACTGTGTACCATTGTCGTGGTGATGATCCTTCGGGGCAGTCAAAAGCGATAGATGACGTGATGTTTGAGGAAGCTGATCACGTTTGATGTCTTTACTTCTACAAGTGGGACAGCTTCCGCCCATTTGGGAGAAGTAATCTCTAATTGCCAGTATGAAGCGGTGCCCTCTGGATGAAGGTGGGGTGATAGGACCAATGATATCCATCCCCCATGCCTCAAATGGCCAGGATGCCACCGTTGGGTGAAGGTGCGGTGCTATTCTGCTGTGACTTGGCTCACAAAGCCGAGGCATTACCCTAACCGGGAACCTCATGGTGGAGTCACCCCATTATAGCATGGAGTTACACTCCTTGTAGTGCTGCGCTACCGTGCTTCCTGTAAAGCACTCCAGGCATTCACTCTGCCTGAGAACTCATTAAGGCATTTAAGCCAACCTTCCCACAGGATCCGTTTTCCGCAGAAAATAACAGTAGACAACAGTAGTTGTAGGTCCGTAACTACTCCATGTCACGGAGGACAAGTACCACCGTTCCTGATATTCTTCTGGTTAATAGTCATCCCTTGAACCAAAAGCTAGATGCCTAGTAGATTTCCCTTTGAACTAATAGCATAAAACTTTATGGTAGGAATGTAATAACACAATATCAGAATGCCTTCAAGCCCATTTTATAAGCTGTGTCATCGACCAGCTGGCGCTTGACGCCCTTGGTGAACGGATCCGCCAGGTTCTCCTGACTACGAACATCAATCACTGCAATAACACCCCTCTTGATGAGATCGTGTACTGCCCTGTGCTTCAACCGCACAGTCATCTTCTTCCCATTGAAGAGGTCATTTGATGCCACCGCCGCAGTCGCCTGGTTGTCGTAGTATATCGGTATCCCCGATATTTGCGCCCCAACACTGAAAGATCATACATAAGCTCCCGAAGCCATTCTGCTTCCTCCGCTGCGGTATCAAGTGCAAAGAACTCAGATTCCATGGATGACCGCGAGAGCATAGTCTACTTCTTCGATTTCCATGATATAGCAGCTCCACCTATTGTGAAAATGTATCCACCTGTGGACCTCTCGCTCTCCACTTCTGAGCACCAACTGGCATCACTGAAGCCTTCCATTACCGACGGATCTCTTCTGTAGTGCAGTGCATATGTCTGAGTCTTCTTGAGATATCTCATAACCCGTTTTACAGCTTTCCAGTGCTCAATGCCTGGGTTGCTCATGAAATGACTCAGCATTCCCACAGCAAAAGCTATGTCAGGCCTTATGGCAGTAGTAGCATACATCAAACTCCCGATTATGCTTGCATACGCCAGCTGTCTGACACTTTCTTCTGATTTAGGCTTCAGCTTCAGATCACACTTGTACGGTGTATCGATCCCTGGAAGATCCTGATACCCGTAACAAGTGATCATCTTCTCAACATAATGAGACTGTGACAGCGCTAGTCCAGTGTCTGTCCGGATGATCTTGAGTCCCAAGATAACATCAGCATCCCCTAAGTCCTTTATACTTAACTTCGTCGAGAGGAGCTTCTTTGTCTCCGTGACACAGCTTATATCCGTACCTAGGATTAGCATGTCGTCCACGTATAGACAAACAATGACTCCTCTTCCGTCAGCAAACTTCGTATAGACACACTTGTCTGTTTTACTGACCATGTAGCCATTTGACCTTATGACTTTGTCAAACTTCTCATGCCATATTTTGGGAGCTTGCTTTAAACCGTACAGAGATTTTACCAACTTGTAGACTTTGTCTTCAAGACCTATGATGACAAACCCTTTTGGCTGTTGCATGTAGATCTTTTCGGTCAGTTCGCCATTCAGGAATGTTGTTTTCACATCCATCTGATGTATCACCATCTTATGTATCGCTACGAGAGCAATCAACATTCTGATGGTGGTCATCCGGGCTACTAGAGCATACGTGTCAAAGTAGTCGATCCTCTGCTTCTGAGAAAACCCTTTTGCCACTAGCCTGGCCTTGAACTTGTCAATGGTTCCATCAGCTTTCATCTTCTTCTTGAAGATCCACTTGCATCCGATAGGTTTTGCTCCTTCAGGTAGATCAACCAACACCCAAGTATTGTTGGAGGTGATTGATTCAAATTTATTGTCTATCGCCTCTTTCCAGAAAACATCTTTGGTCTTCATCGCCTCATCATAGGTAAGCGGATCTGCTTCCACATGATAGGTGATAAAGTCATCCGAAGTTCTTCGGCCTCCTCGCTCGCTTCGATGACGACTCAGCGAGTTCTGGTTTAATCGTTGTCTCCTCAGTAACAACTTC
Source organism: Iris pallida (assembly GCA_029216955.1). Taxonomy (NCBI): domain Eukaryota; kingdom Viridiplantae; phylum Streptophyta; class Magnoliopsida; order Asparagales; family Iridaceae; genus Iris; species Iris pallida. The sequence goes on along the minus strand of JANAVB010043952.1, from coordinate 25,537 downwards.
ATCTTGGACAACTGGCTCATTGAAGATCTCGATCACCTTTGCACCTTTATCATTCTCCGGAATGTCTGTTAGAACAATGTTCTTGTGCCTTAAAAACTTGTCTTCAAAATATTCAGCATCGCGAGATTCGATGATATGATTTGACTCAATATCAAAAAATCTTCGAGCATCACTCTTCTCGGCATACCCTAAGAAGATCGTCTTCATAGTTCTTGTCCCTAGCTTCTGAATCTTCAGATCTGGGAGCTTCACATAAGCCAGACACCCCCACGCTCGAATAACATTCAAGTTAGGTCTGACTTTGAACCAGAGTTCATGAGGAGTTACGTCCGAAGTTGCATACGGCACTCTATTTAGAATAAAAGTGGCCGTCAATGCAGCTTCTCCCCAATAGCATTTAGGAAGACCTGCAGTTAACAGCATTGAGTTCATTATTTTGTCAATATTTGTTCTTTCTCTCTGTTACTCCGTTAGATTGAGAAGAATATGGAGCAGTAGTCTCGTTTATGATTCCATGTTCTTTGCATAACAATGTGAATTCATGAGACCGATACTCTCCGTCTCGATCACTTCTTAGCCTCTTGAGTTGTTGTCCAGTTTGTCGTTCAGCCTTGGCCCTGAACTCCTTGAACTTCTCGAACGCTTCGTCTTTATACTTGAGCAAGTAGACGAACGCGTACTTTGAGAAGTCATCGATGAAGGTTATGAAATACTTCATCCCGGCTTTTGTAGAGAATTGCTTGGGTCACATATATCAGAGTGCACCAACTCTAGAAGATCTGTGCTTCGATTGACCTGGTGAAAGAATTTTCTTGTGATCTTTGTCTGAGCACATACTTCACACTTCTCTACCTTACCCCCACATTTGGAGATAAGTCCTAGACTGGACATTTGTTAATTCTTTTACAGTAAACATGTCCTAGCCTATTATGCCACAACTCAAGAGAATAATCAGAAAGAGCGATTGCATTGATTACATTTGACTGGTTTACAAGCTAAAATTTGAACATCCCTTCGGTTTGAAAAGCTTTTCCGACGTAAGTTCCCTTCTTGGACATCACCATCTGGCCAGCATTGATGTCCATCCTCAAGCCTGCGTTGCTAAGCAAACTTCCAGAGATCAAGTTCTTTGCAATCACCGGAACGTGTTTCACACCATAAAGCATCAGAGTGTTCCCGGATGTGAGTTTCAGCTCTACAGTTCCGATCCCCAGAACTTCAGCTTGGGCTTGGTTCGCCATGATAACTTTCTCAGAAGTTGGCTGGTATGTGATGAACTATTCCTTGCCAGAGCAGACATGGCAGGTCGTACCGGTGTCTATCCACCAGTCAGAGTCGGCCCCCACAGCTGTGACCTGAGCAATCATAGCAACAATATTAGAAATCATGGAAACCTTACTAGGCTCACCTTGCTCAGCTTGTTGGGCTTGGATTTGCATTCACTCTTATAGTGGCCCTTCTTGCCACAGTTGAAGTAAGTCACGTGGGACTTGGACTTCTGTTGCTTGAACGAAGGACCCTTCACTTTCAGATTAGTAGAGTCCTTCTTCTTGTGATGAGAAGCTACCTGCTTTCCCTTGAACTCTCTTGTCTGCACCAAGTTGGCCTTAGCCAGTTGGTTGGACAGAGAGTCCATCTTCTGTTGAGATCGCATTTCGTCCTCAACGTGGATCTCTTGTAGGAGATCTTCCAAGCTAATGTCCAGCTTCTTCCGATACATTCTAGCATAGAAGTTGCTCCAACAAGCAGGAAGTTTCGAGACTATCCCTCCAACGACAAACTTGTCGACGAGGGGCATCTTTTCGTCATCTAACTTCTGGCGCAACTTCAGGAATTCTTTCACTTGAGGTAGCATCGCCATCTCGTCTTCGAAGAGCCACTTGTGGTACTTGTCGACGATGAAGATTTTGGATCTGTTCTCATCATCTTCATATAGCTTACCCAAAGAATTCTAGATCTTTTTGGCCTTAACCTTCTTAGAATATGACTATTTTGGAGATTCTTCCATAGAATTGAGAATCAGCAGTTTACATATATTATTTTCTCTCTTCCATTTTCTCTGCTTGACGAGTGCAGCAATAGCATCGGCCGTTCCTCCTTCTGAAATCGTCGGTTCATCCTCAACACATGGTCTACGTCCACAAGTTGAAGATTAAGGGTGACCTTCCTCTTCCAGATTTGGAAGTGTTCTCCTTCGAATTTCTCCAACTTGTTAAAGCTGGTATCGATGAGAGAAACACGAGAGTTTTCCATCTACAAGGATCTTGCTTTGAGATTGTTAATCCCGGGGCTTGATCAAAGATGGTAGACTCGATGTCGAGATCAGAGGTTCAATAAACGTTCACCTTCTGATTATTCTCGAGATCCAAGAGAAACACTATAATATGAATTTGATTACAAAAGCAACAATAATCAAAAAGTAAATCTCACGTTCTTCCTCGCAATCGCAGTTGCTGACGGACAGAACTGAGTTCAGAAAATAAATCTCACGTTTTTCCTTGCAATCGCAGTTGCAGACGGACAGAACTGAGTTACAACTCAGATGAAGGAGAAGAAAGAAGAAAGAAGAAAGAAGAAGAGAAAAGGTTCTTGCTGGGGTGATTAAGATCACCGTTGCTCAAATCAAGATTCGCCCCACACGATCTGCTTCCAGGAATCAGCAAGTTCACGAAGAACTTCTGAAACGCTCGTAAGTCAAAATTTGAGACCTGAACGGGCTTCCTGGACTTTACGGACTTCCTTAACTCTCTTCTTGGTGCATCTTTCAAAGGAGGCCAAGGGGCTCAATTTATAGAGTGGAGTGAGACTAAAATACCAATACTCAAAAATAGAGTTTGATATTTTAGATCATCCCACAATCAGCATAGAAGTGTGCCAGTCCACGCATACCCCTCGAACACTCCCGTGTATGCACGAGACATCTTGGAGTCCGTGTCCGAGTCCGAGTCCGCACAACAAAAATCAACTTACATCTTTGTTGGAATTAATCCTTTTTTCTTCTAGGAGAATACTCCCACATGTCACACACTTGTGCCCCACCACACCTCATGTGCACACCTCAACACAAGCAATACATTATATGAGATACTCACCATTTGGTGTAGCCGATGTGGAACTATCTCAAATTCTTTTAGGAAATGATGTTGGATCCTCAAATTTGAGGGAAGAGAGAGAAAATCCTCAAATTTGAGGATCCAAGTTGTAACTAATTAGTAATATATCCTACATATATTAAACACTAAACTTAACTAACTTACCATATATTTTAATTTATAAATATAAATAATATAATAATTATACCATTAAAATATTCTTGTTGAGATCTCAATAGAATCTAATATTGAATATATTTATTATTAGTATAATTTTATTTATTAGATTCATTTGATTAATAAAATAATATTTAAATATTTGGCAAACATTAATAGAATAGCATCAACATTCCTAAAATTAAAATACATTTGACTTAAAAAATATAAACAAGTACACGAAATTTAAAATAACACCAAACAACAACAACAACATTAAAATTAAAAAGTCTAAATGTTACAATAACATTGAAATTAAAAAAGCTTAAAGCATTACAACAATACTAAAATGAAAATAGTCTAAAACACTTTTAGAACGGTGGTAAATCATCTCCATTTTGTCACGTCCCAGTCCAAAAATATATAGGACAAGAAATTTGTAAACATGGCAGCTATGTATCAAGTGGACTCCAGCCCAACTCAATTACGTATATTGTAGTTCCCCCAAACTCAACATCCTCAAAATATATTACAGTTCCTGTCAAAAAAATTCATTTGTGTGAGATTGTATAATTATTAACCCCTTGATCTGTCAGCATAGACAATAAAATACATGATTACAATTTTGGTCTGTCTTTTCTTTACACAATCAATACAGACATTAATGTCTATGAAGTCAAAGGAATCCAAAATCCTATCTGACACAAGTCGTTCAACTCTATTTCTAGAGATGTGACATAATCGCTTGTGTCATAATGATGCTAATTTTTATTTTTATTTTTGGGTCTAGTTCCACGTGACTCCACATGCAAGCTTTTATTGTAAGATGCAATATTTTCCAGTGAATATAGGTTATCATAAATATTAAGAGAACCGTTACCAATAATATTTGAATTTAAAGATAGACTAAATTTATTGTTTCTAATGAACAATGATAACTAGATTTGTCCAATAAGAAAACTGAAACTAAATTTCGTCTAAAAGACGGTATAATAAAAGTGTCTATCAAATCTAAATAATAACATGTTCCTAATAATAAGCACATATTGGATGATGCAAACAGTGCACGGCTCTCCAAATATTAGTTAAAAGTCATGGAAATCATTAATTATCCAACAACCAAAATAAAAATAAAAGGTTCGACTTCATAACCGGGCCACTACCAAATCGCATGTAGTCAGAAACACAAAACCTCTTTCTTTCTAAACATATATAAAAGGAATCAACAAAATTTCCAGCAACTACATGACACCGATACGCACAAAATTACTTTGACGTGTCTTGTCTCGGATGCGTGTCAAATGATTCATAGAAACGGTCATTCTGAAGTAAAACTATTTTTCTCTCACTACCAAATATTATTCTGTCAAACACAAAATTCTTTATGAGACTTATGATTATAAAACTCTGATAAAAAAAGGGAACCCTAAATTAAATTAGATCGAAAGATTTAGGGTTCTTTATCAACAAAAAAAATGATCCTTAAACTTCGAACCAATCAAACAAGGGAGGCTCCGATACCACTTGTTGAAAATTATACACATTGATTCATGAGATGAATAACATAAATAAATTGCGAAAGCGTACCTGAACCCATTGCTTCGCTTGATGAATTTTGAAGCGAACGTCTCTTTATGCGGTTCGATCCTCCAAATTGCTACGACCCTTAATGACCAAAAAGAATTCTTTCTCCCTCTCTTTTGTTGTTGGGGTTGCAGAAGAGAAAAAAAACTTTCACGGCAGGTGACTGGCAGAATCCCTTCTCCGCACAAAGTGGAAAGCGGGAACTCCAATATATTGTGCGAGCGCTGGGCGGGCAGCGCACTGCTCTTTCGGTATCGCACGTGCTGGCCGATAGCATCACCTGTAACCTGGGCGCGGCTGACGGGGCGTGGGACTGCCGGCGAGTCTAGCTGTTGTTCGGTCGAGCGGGGGCCACTCAAATCATAAAATTCGGCGCTCAGTTGGGGATAGACCCCAACTATGCTTCCTGGTCTCTTACAGATAACGGTCAGTTTTTACTATCTTCGACTTGGGAGGTACATGTCATAAGTCCGTCTACAGCAACCTCTCGACACTACTGGCATAAGCACATCCCTATAAAGTGGTCTATCTTAATTTGGCGCGTAATCGGTAGGAAGCTCCCCACAGACGAGATACTCTCTTCCAACGGATACAACTTAGCCTCCGTCTGCCATTGCTGCCGAGACCGGCAGATGGACACTATCGATCACATGTTTGCGGAGGGCAACTCGGCTCATTCAATTTGGTCTTATTTCGGGAACGAGTGCTCGGCAAGCATTATGGACGATGACATCGACGCTCGTCTCTCTAAATGGGGCACGGCTTATCACATACATCATATTGTGGCGGTGGCAATCATCTTTGTCATCTAAAAAAATCGGACCAAACACAGATACGAGGGAGAGTAATTCAGAACTGAGCTATTGATCAAAGAAATTAAGCGTCAGTTGAGTAAGGCTATTAGAACCCATACTGATAGGGAGCAAGAGTTTTGGAACTTCACTATAAAATAACAGCAGCATTTTGGGTCACTTTTTGAAGCCCCATAGGTTACGTTTTACCTATGATTGGTTTCCTGGTACAGACAGCTTTGGGTGCAGGTACATCAGACTGATCTGGAACTACCTCCGCTCGGACTGCTGACTGTACGGGCACAGCTGGATGATCGGGATGGACTGACATCTCTGCCCACGAGTCAACTATCGACTCTGCATCTGAATGCTGAGACTGATCCTCCATAACTAGTCTGACAGAAGATTGCTGACCTGCCATTGGCAGAACCTAAACAAGGTAATCGGAAGGATTAGGAATAGTGTCCCTGAAAGTTAAAGGACACAGGATCAAATTGAGGGAACAGAAGAGATCAATGATCAAGGCAGATATCAGGTCCAAGGATCAGAGATAGAGAATAATACGAAGGATATCAATAAAGGATAATTATGATTGAGATAACTAAACATCAGTAACTCCCACATATCTGATAAATCAGACCTGCATGGGCCACCACTAATGTAACTCCACCTCCCTGTTTTGAGAAATAACTTTGATTTTTAAAAGCATTTATAATATTAATAATAGTTTGATGATTAAGTTTAAATAATAAGTTTTGATTTTTAAAATAATAAATTTGGTGATTGATATTTTGGAGGGAAATTAGTTGGGCAGAATTTATTTTTTAAAATTTGAAAGTTTGTTATAACAAACTTTGCGGCCCACCATGTGACACTCTATATGTTTTTAAACAAATTCCTGCAAATATAAAAATGGGGAGGGGATTTTTATAAAAATCCCTAGGCGGAGGGGCTTGTAAAAATATAGTTTCGGCGGAGGTTTTTTTTAGCAAATGTTCATATTATTTTCTTATAATCAAGTCTGTAGAGGAGAGAGAGAGTAACCCATTTATTTTTCATTCTCTTTATTCGAGCCTTTCCTCTTCTTCTCCAAACTTCACTTCACCGAACCCTAATTTCCAAGCGGCAGCGATGGCAATCGGACGAGGACGGTGGCCACGACGGTGACTTCCACCGACGACTGGAGGTTGGACCGACGCAGCGAGGTGGTAGCGACGGCAAGATTGATGAAGGCAGCGGCGTGTGCGCGTTCGTCTTCGGCGACTCTCCGCCTCCACTGTGGTGGCTTTCCGTCTCCGTGAACCGCTTCGACTTAGCTCGGTGATCTCCGTGGTAAGTTCCTTCTTTGATCTTTATTTTTCAATTACGTTCGATTGACGAAGTCGATCTGTCAAAATCTCCAGATCGGCCAGTCTTGATCCAAATTGAGGGATCAATTGGAGATTCTTCAGTTCTTTTAAGTTTTGCTTCAGATCTGGTGAGTTTTTTTTAGATCGAATTCTTTTTGAACGCATGGAGCAGAACACCTTCTAAATCTCTGTTTTAACAGTCGCCAAATTGGTTCGAAGACCTTGTTCGTGATTCGATTTGGTTGAATTCCTTTCCAGGTATATGTGCTATCATTCTGATTGCTTCTATATTTTCTTTTCTGCGTTTAAGTGCGGGTTTGGCCAGGACTGTAATGTTATGGTATGGATCGTGTCGGCTAGCCGTGTTCATGTCCGGGAAGGAGGGTTGTGTCTTGGAGCAAGTATTGAACCTGGGTGTGTTAGGTGGACTTACCAGCTAACTCTGAACTGACCAAGCTTTGTGTACAAGACTATTGTCAGAGTCGTATCCGTGTGCGTGGGTTCGTACCTTGCTGCACCTACTCTTGTTCGGGTGTGTGTATTCGAAGGATTGGGTGCGTTCGGGATTTTCCGAAATGAAGATCAGTTGCTTCAAATTTGGTTGCCTAACAACATTCATGTTCTGCCAATTTTTTTTTCTTTGATTTCTAATTTCGGTTTGTATATTTGATTTTCAATTTGTATATTCTGATTTGGTTGGAGGGATTCATTCAATTTAAATTTATATAATTTAGTATGGTTTTCTTTGATAGCTTAATAAGGATTTTGTTGAGTTCTGTCTTTTGCTTCAGGATTGAATGAATGGTTTAGCAGTGCATTGAAGCTAGGTTTGTTCTATTTTTACTACTTGTGAGCTGTGTATCCTTCAGTGGCTGGGTTGCTTTGCAGGCTTGGGACTTTAGGGTTTGACTAATGAATGTGATAGGTAGATGGTTCAAGTTGTGTGGCTAGACTCTACAGTTCGAAATGAGGAGTTCCATCCATTGAATTTGTTCTGGGTAGTAAGCTTCATGCATTGATCACATCTTTATATATATTGAGCTAAGAAGCAATGTCAGTGTTTGCTTTTACAGCAGAATCTAGGAGTGGTTGTGGTTAAAGTATTGCTATAGTTGGGTCTGGTTATTTGGCTTTCTAAATTGCTAGTTTTATTCTTACAAATCCTTATTAGTACAAGATAGTACATTCCTTAGGAAGATCTGTGGATGAAATGTTGCTAAATTATGTTTGGCCAAATGTACTACCTTATTTAAATATTTTCTTACTAAACTAATTGGTTAACCTATAATTAGTATCTTTCCATAGCCATCACCTAGTAAAGTTTTGAGCCTAAATATTATTTAGCATATAATATTACTTTAGATTATCACTTATAACCTGTATATTCAAATTATAATAAACTAAGTGGCTAATTTTGTTAGTAAATATTTTTCAATCTAGACTCTAATATTTGTCTTAGCTATGGCATATTATTTTCTCACTAGTTATATGTATATAAGATTTGGCTATAGATGTATAACTAGCTAAGGTTGATGGCTAGCAAGTTATGGTTAGAAAAATAGTTAGTTAGCTAAAATGTCTTATTTAGATAATAACCAACTTGTACACATTATTAAATACAAGAGGACATCCAGCTCCACTCATTACCCTTGGTTTCTCGGAGCAAGGCAAGTACATTCTATGGTCTTGTACATTTTATTATATCATGTGCTTCCTTGTTGACACACTGTGACACGACATGTTTTTCTGGTGCTCATGTTCCTTGTTCTTATTACTTGTACCTGGGGAGGGGAAATATACTATTTATGTGACCAAACCCAAGAAACAACTCAGGTGTGTTTAGCTTAGACCCCGCATCATACACGCGGGTCCTAAGCCGTACCATTCATGTACTTTCATGTGCTTACCCCTAGCCGGTCACATAATTAGTTATATTTCAAATATTGTGCACACATGTTCAGGAGATATATCTTGTACCTAGTTTCTGTGTTTCCTGAGCTTATACCATGTGATACCATGTTCTTTCATGTTCTTACATACCATGTTCTTTCATGTGCTTATACACCATGTTCCTTCTTGTGCTTTACATTCCATGTTCCCCTGTACTTTCATATCATGATGTCTTGTTCATTACCTAGAACTGTAGTTTGCTCCGCTCCTGACTAGGATATGTTGCAGGTGTACTTGCAGAGTATTGTTCTACTTTATGGGCCAGTGCCCGGGATATTAGCTGAGCATGATGAGACTTATCTTGAGGCTTCAGATTTAGACTGTTTTGCTTTACTCCTAGATATTGTTCTTAGAATTCACAGTGTAGTTCATTCTTGTTGTCTTTAGTACATTTATGATATATATAGATTTATGAATTTTGGTGATCTTTGATTCAGGGAAACGTTTATAGATGCTGTGATTTCATACTTGTTCATGATTATCTAGATAGATTTCCCCAGATTGGTACAACTTACTACGTTGAGTCTTCCAACGTAGGCTGGGCGTGTCCGATTATTCGGGAGCGGGTCGTGACAACTAAAACCTGTGACACGCCCCAGAACCAGAATACTGGCAAGTAGGGACGGACAAGGCCAGCTACGAAATACCAAAGTATGCCAGTACTCTGAAATCACATATAAGCTGTCAAGACATGAGGGTTACTTCTACAAGCCAACAGTTGATCCTAGGTCAAGCAATCCTAGGTATCTCAATCACAGGCAATTATACAAAGTATAAGAAGTATGATCATCAGACATACAATAATAAAGCATCCCAAACCATATACACATGGATGATCATTAAGCTAGTAATACAAAATAGAGAACTAGCAAGAGTAATAGTCATACATGATAAGCTCTAGCTATAGTCTAGAATACGCACATCATGTTTTGGTCCGTAGGCTAAATGTCAATAACCAAAACACGAGCTAAACACGTGCTCGGAGGCTAAACGCCACAAAAGAATAATGTACATAGCTAGTGGGAGAATGATAAGAAATCCACTTAGGTACTCTGGTGCTCCGGGTAGTCACTGTCTAATAGATGGTACGGAAGATCCTTTGGACTCCTCTATCAGATCTGGCCAAACAAAACCAGCGGGGTCAGAACCCCAATAGCAAGTACCACAAAGGAAGCCAAACTTATGAACTAAAACCAGCAATAACTAACATATCAACGGTTAGAAATACAAATAAGTAGATGTTTATCGAGACTCGCGCACTACCAATGTACTTATAGCAAAAATAGAAAAGACAATAAGTAAAGCATCATGTGACGTAAAGTAATAAACATGTGACATAATGTACAGTATAGTCATGTTAAGTAAATGGAAACTTGAGAATATGTAAAATCAATTGATCATGTAAGCATGTGAGAACTATATAGAACGAAAATGATAAGATGACTTCGAAACTATTCCGGAAGTCAAGTTACAACCCGTAAACCAAACAAGTACCGGGGTTGTAACCCTTCTCCTGAACAGAACTTAGTTCTCTAATCATTTTATAGCATAAGGATTGTATATGGCGTGTGAGTACTGAATAGGACAACAAATGACCAGATGACTAAGAACCATTCTGGAAGCCAAGTTACAACCCGTAAACCAAACAAGGACCGGGTTATAACCCTCCTCCTGAATAGAACTTAGTCTTTTAATCAGTTAACGACAAAAGTAAAGTATAAACAATAATGTACTGAAATAAACATACAGACACTGCCTAGACAAAACTAGACTGGACTGAACTGACTCCATCCATCGGTCACGGCCAAACAATGACTACGGCTTGATATGTTAACTAACTAGGGTTATCACAAGCCTAGTTACTAACAATATACAATGAGATATTCCTACAGTCACAAGCCCTACAGACTATCCAGGTTATCCAGACACAAGTTACATGAATTTATAGTGGATACATCACCCAGGAGACAAATGTACCCTAAGAGAGTTATTAGGTAGCTTGATTGGTGCAATATATGACAGTGTGCTGAAAATGCGCCCTACTCGTCGGCAAGCTACAAGTCCACTTGAGGAGCCCAGGAATCCCTGACCATGGTGGGATCCTAGAAAAGTGGTAGTGACAAATCTCCTCCCTTAGAAAAGTTCGTCCTCGAAATTAAGATGACCGTACTTCTTCTAGGTTAAACCCCCAACAATCAAGGTCAAGAAAACTATATCTAAAACATGTAAATTGTGGTCCTGCTGGTCGTGATATTGTAGTCTTGATCAGGGTCACTATACTATCTAGCACATCACAAAGTATCCTGACAGGTACTAATGGAATCATACAATAAGATAGAAAAGAAGGACAGAAAAGATAGACCTGCTATCCCATTACCTGCAACATCGGTCTCCTCGACCGTCAATGCAAAAGCCCTGCCTCTCTGGTGCTGGGCATGATGCGGTGCCACAGGTGGCCTATCTCCACCTCTCTGGCCTTGCGCTCCGCCAGATGGAGGTACATTAGGGCAATCCCTCATCTGGTGCACAGCTGACCCACAAAATAGGCACACCTTCAGTCTCTTCATGCAGAAGTCCCATGAATGACCAGGCTTCTTACAATAGTTACAAAGAGGAGCCCGATCTCCCTGCCTTTGCTGCTGAACCTGAGCTTCAGCTCGCTGAGGGTACTCCTTCTGAACGTGGGGAAGCTTAGCCGGTCCCGTACTACTGCTAGTACCACCTATGACGTCACCGTCCCTCTTGGGCCTAAGACCATAGTCCTTCTCTGCTATCTGAGCATCCATCAGAATCTGCTCAAAAGTCGTATCGCGACGCCCAGATGTGCGAGAGCGAACTGCGTAGATCAGGCCCCTCCTAAACTTGCGGGCCTTCTCTCCTCCATCCTGAACCATCCCTGGAGCGAATCGGCTCAGGCGAAAGAACTCCGCCGTATACTCGTCCACAGATGAGTTCCCCTGTACCAGTCCTGCAAACTGGCCCTCCAGCGCACTAAGGGCTACATCAGGATAGAACTTCTTCTTGAATAGCTTCCGAAAGTTCTCCCAGGTCATTCCTCTGACTGACACACGAGGATCCATACGGTACCATGTCAAGGCAATATCAAAGAACTAACTCGCCGCAGCTGACACCCACAGCCTCTTCGGAAGCTATGCTAGCTCTAAGCTCCGCTCAACGTCCTCTAGCCAGTCTCAGCATAAAGGATGCCCTCAGTCCCCTTGAACTCCCGGGGGACCATTTTTTTGAAATCTAACACAGAGGCAGGCCTCGCCTGGTGCTGCTCCTGGATAGGGGCACATTATGGCGGAACAGTAGCTACCTTTTCAACTGCTGCCAGTGCCAACTGATGAGCATTCTCTATGCTCTGCCTCAAGACTTCTGTCTGACGCTGTGATGCCTCTGCTTGTGCTCGTTGCGACTCCATCATCTGCTGGAGAAGAGCGAACATCTGTAAAGCGTCTGTCGGCAGTACAGGTGGAGGTACAAGAGTCTCTGGTACGACGATACTAGGCCTCTGAGCCTGAAGTAGAAGACCTCCTGGTACTGCTGCTTGCTACTGCTCCTCCGACCTGGGTGGCCGGAGCAGTAAGGGCAACAGAGACAGCCGTCTGGACCTTTCCCTCCACCGGAACAGTAGGCCTCAATGGACCGGACCTCTCCGGAGCAGTACTAGATCCAGCTGCCTGAGCTCGAGTCGTCGTCATCATGCGGATAGATTGAAGCAAAGAGATCAATATAACACAAGATAAGATATTATCAAAGAAGGACAGTTGATTTTTGTCACGACCCACACCCGCTTTTCGGATACGAGACGTGTCCAAGACAGCCTACGCAGCAGAGTCGACGGTAGAACGCTGTCACGGCCATGATGCTCAAAATCACAAAATAACTACTTTATTGCTCATTCATATTTCTAAGATTTATTACAACAGTTACAAGATTTATATCGAAAAGAAAATACAATGTTCTTACACATTTAATAAAAATAATACCATTGCTACCTATTTCTAGGTTTATGTCTGCAAGTACACCCGTATCTCCCAAAGCTAAGTGAATCCACGGCTAACCTGAAAAATATTGGTTTCAAGTCAGGAATGGAACAAGCACACAAACCGACGACAGTGCGAAAACACAATAGAATTTATAAGACATGAAAATAACATATGAGAGATGAAAACTAGAAAGTACTGATGACATGGCAAGTTGTAAGCCCCCTGAATTTCAGGGTTTATTTTTATTTTTCTTAATAAATTATTTTCGATAAATATTTTATTATTTAATTGTTTAGATCATTAATGTACCTTTCCGTAACTTTGACTTCTGGAACGTCAGGGATGCCAATCTCTGTAAACTCTCTTTACGAGTTTTGAAGTAGACAAGATTATCTTCGTTTTGATATATCATGTCCCACTTGAACTCGTTCCCTTGTGCTCTTTTTGTATCACGCAACTTCGGGTCATCTTAGACCAATTAATCATTGAATAATTATTCTCACTTTTATCTTTGACCATCGTTTGCACGTTACCGTGACTTTTAATTTAGGAGCACCAGACCAGTCGTTTTCTCAGAACCAACTTCTCATGAATTATCTACTCGAGACGCTCTTCACCCATGACCTTCGTGTCCCACTCAGACACTCCATTTTGTGCTTCATTTTCTTCGCACAATTTTTGGGTCAATTTAGGCCAATTAATTATCTACCGTAAAACCTGATTTAATTTCCAATTTAATTTCGGGACCCGACATCGATCCAACCTAGTCGCCCCAAAGTATGAACGTGGCCCACATGAAGCCTACTACCCACATGAAACTTGTGTCCCATTTATTAGAGTTCCTGCATGTTATTTATTTGCCCATGATTTTAAATACCTATTTTAATTCAATTATTTCACCCTGTCCGATTTTGACCCGATCCGGCTCGACCGAACCCGAATCCAAGCTCCATATTGTTCACTCAGGACTGCATTAATACGACACATAATTTCCCTATTTTTTCTATTTTAAATATCTATTCATTCTCTCTCTACTCTACAAATATCTCATTTAATATCTCTTATATATATATATATATATATATATATATATATATATATATATATATATATATATATATATATATTTTTTTTTTTTTTTTTTGAAAGCTAAAAGTAGCTCATGAAGAGCATTACATACGGGTAGTGGGCCTAAGACAAAAGGGCCCTGAGCATCAGGTACAAAAAGCATACAGAAAATTACAACCATTTCGAAATTTCACAAGGTGAAATTTCCAAAATTTTCAAACTAGTCAACTGTCGGGACGGAGTGGGCGCGAGGCCCTGGTGGCACCCCACCCGAAGCGAGCGGTGCACAAGGTTTTCTTTTTTTTTTCTTTTTTCTTTTTTTTTCCGGGAAAAGGGTGGGTATTTTTTTTTTTTTTTGGTGGAAAAAACGAAGATGTGAAATTTTAAATTGAAATTTCAAAAACCGCTCAGCCCCACGAGAATGGGCACGAGCCCCAAAGGGGGGGGTTAGCGTGGACCAGCGGGCGCAGGCCACGAGGGGGAACTCGGGCCCCGCGTCAGCGCGCCTACCGAGGCGGGCGCAGGCCACGAGGGGGTCTCGGGCCCCGCCCCGGCTCGCCTACCGAGACCAGCCGCTCCGGCGAGGGAGGGGGCACGGCGCGGGGGGACGCCGGAGAGGGGGGTTGGGCGCCGGCGACTGCGACCGAAGGCGCGACGCGGACGAAGGAGCCGAGGGCTCCGAAGTCGGAGCCAAGGAGAGTGAGGGAGAGATGCAGGGGGGAGAAACTACGGCGGGGGATACAGCAAAGGGGGGGAGGCCCGGCGGGCTCCGACGGGGAGACCGAGGCGGGGGCTCCGGCTGGGGAGTCAACCCGGAGGGAGGGTAGCTGATCGGATGGCGGAAACCAGCGCGGAGGGAGCCGGGACGCTGACGGATCGGAGTGCCGGAGGGGAGAGAGGGAAGAAAACGGCCGAGCGGCCCCGCCGGAGGAGGCGGTGGCTCCGTCGCTGGCATCTATCTGGAGAAAGTGAGGAAAGGAAGGGGAAGGGGACGGGGACGGCGGAGAGAGCGTCTGAGACTAGGGCGTGCGTCGCGGGGCGGGGACAACACGGCCACCGCCAGAGAGGGGGACGTCGCACATCCCGAGATGAACTCCGACGGGGGGGCCGGAGAGGGAGGAGGGGGAGGGGCCCCTGGGGGAACCGAGACGGGGGCGGGGGGGAGGAGAGAGGACTCTCCTGCAACGCAGAGGGCGGGCACTGGGGGCCACGGCGGGGGGAGAGGCGAGGCCGGATGGGGGGAGACTGCCGCGAGAACTCCGGAAGAGGGGGGAGGATCCGGGGCGGAGGCTCGCCAGGTGGGGATTGGAGCGGGGAGAGGGCCCGCGGCCGAGGGTGGGGGCGACGCGGCGGCCAGAGCAACGGACGGAGGGGGCGAGAGAGGAGCCGAGGTCGGACGCCGGGCTCGGCGGCGCCTACGACGCCGAGGGCGACGACGCCGAGGCGGGAAGCCAGCCGGAGGGGGAGGGAAGACCCCCAGGGGCTGGGTCCAGGCGGAGCCCGGTGAAGGAAGGCCGATCGGCAGGAGGAGAAAAGCCCCCTGCGGCTGGGCGGACCAGGCGAAGGGTAGCCGACCGCGGAGGCGAGGGTCGGGGGAATGGCCTCCGAGGGGGAGGAGGAGATAGAGGGGGACGGCCGGGCCAAGGAGGCCGGCCGACCAGCCGCGCCGCTCGGCCGCAAGGAACGGCGAGGGGAGCAGAGAGCTCCGCTCGGGCTACTCCTCATCCTTTTCATATATATATATATATATATATATATATATATATATATATATATATATATATATATATATATATATATATATATATATATATATATATTATATATATATATATATATATTATATATTATATCTGTTACTCTCTCTCTCCAAACACACTCACACACCCCCTCACCTCCACCTCACAGCAGGAGCACCCTCCCCAACCGACTTCTCTCTCTCCCTCTCTCAATATCTTTCTCTCTCTTGTCCTACACTCTCTCTCTTATTATATTACCCACATATATACACACACACTCTCTCTCTCTCTTATTTAAACAAAACAACACAACACCACTCCCAGCCCCCTACTACCGACCTCCTCCCTGGCCGAGTACCTTCGGCCACCACCCAGGCCGAGCACCACCCACAGCCACCTCCTTCTCCATTCATCAACACCACCATCAACCACACCACAACACCACCACCTTCACCAACTTCATCACCACCACCGCACACCATCTCTTTCACCACCGTCGCCGTCGGCGTGTCACCGTCGTGCCCCGGCCAGGCCGCACAGCCCCCGTGCACAACAAGCCGCGACAGCAGCTGCATGCGCATGCGCGCGCACACAAACGCGCGCCATTGCCCAAGAGAGCACGTACATCGAGGCAGTACGAAAAACAAAACTGATATGTACACCGAGGTACATGCGTCCCGAAGATACAGAGAACGAGGACACACTGCCCAAGAGCACGTATGCCAAGGGGGCTCGCTGCTCGAGCGGCGCAGGGCCCAAGGGCGTCCCGCCGCTCGAGGCTGGAACTTTTTTCGAGCACGACAGCCGGAGGAAAAGGAAAACAGGGGCGGAGGAGCCGGGGACCCGTTGGTGAGCTCGGCCAGGAGGGTCGAGGGCTCCCGGTGGTGGAGGAGAAGACAGAGAGAGAGAAGAGGACGGGAAGTCCGCTGACAGCGCCGGAGGTGGAGGAGACGACGGTACTGGTGGTGAGGGTGTCTTCAGTGGAGACGATGATGAGGGCGCTGGTGGTCGTGGTGGTGCCGACCGAGATGGAGGTGGCCGGAGGAGAAAGGGAGCAGTGGTGGTCGAAAGTGGTGGTGGGAGCAGTGGAGGCAGTGGTGGCGGTCGGCGATCGGAGACGAGGGGAGGTGAGCGAAAGGGAGAATGGAGAGGAGGGGTGAGCTCGGGAGAGGTCATGGGAGAGAGATAAACGGGGGAGAGAGAGAGTTGAGGGAGGAGAGAGACGGCTGGGGATGAGTGTGGTCGGAAGAGTGAGGGAGAGAGATGAGAGAGAGAGATGGATGAGCTGTGTGGGGGGCGGCTGAGAGAGAGTGGAGTGAGGGTTGGGGTTAGGGTTAGGTTAGTGGGTAGATATAGGAATAAAAATAATAATAATAATGATAATAAAAATGATAGTAACAATAGTAGCAAGGGTAATAATATGAATACAATTCACCCTCAAGAAAATATCATAAAATTTTAAAAATACCCAAATTTAAATTTCCCAAAAATACAAAATACCGTCAGATTCCTATTTCAAAAATAGAGATTTGACACCTGGTAGTTATTTTAGTTTTGCTATTATTTTTATTCCATTTCATTCTTGCCTCATATGCTCCTTTGTAGATTCTAGTTGTTCTAGTGATATTCTTATTATTTCTTGTCTTATCTTCCTTAGATTTTGTGATATGATATGAGTACCTTTATAGTTATGGATCTTTTAGATGTTGTAGTTAGTATCGGGTACTTGACAACGCTCTATCGCCGACACTGCGACGTAGGCTGGGTGTGGCCCACATATTCGTACCCGTATATCTGGGTGCGGGTCGTGACAGAGACATTTTATGCATGACTAATAGTGCTTCTACCAACATCATCCTTATGAATATGATCTTTTTCTCTAATATAAATACTAGTGTAAAATTAATATCCATGATAGCTGGTATGCTTGTATTATTAAAGGCTCCGGCAAAGCACATTAAATGGAACCCATCTACTTATACAAAATGTTTTATATCCTCTATCGAGGTTTAACGAAATAAGGGAAAACATGTATCATATTGAAATCATGAACGGGAAAAATAAAGAATAATTTGTAGAACCTTTAGCAAAGGGAAGAACCAGAAGTTTGATTTAGAGATATTGTCCAGCTGAAGTTCGACCTGGAGATATTCTCCAGCTATCGTTAGGGATCTACTTTACTCACATTGGCTAGTCAAGTCACATACTACCATAAGCCAGAAGCTCAATCCTAAAGTTCCATCGTGAGCTAAAAGCTGAATGATCCCATAACTTTTAAAATTGTAGCATGATCGAATAGGACACCTCGAGATAATAATGATGAAGATGATCATAACAAATTATTGTGGTCATCTCTTAGCAAATTGCAGCATACCTTAGTTTATTTTTAAACTATCAATCATAACTATCGTATATGAATTATTAATAAATTAGTTTTATTTATTTAAAATTGTATTATTTTACATTTTTAGGACTTACGTTGGTATTATTCGAAAATATAGTTTAGGCATCTATATATTAGGAATTTATATGTTATCTCTTAGATTATTAAATATTTTAGATATGAGATATTTTTAATTTAAATTTATGATTAGTCACTTTGATAAGACAGAATTTTCGCAGTTAGAGGGATATGAATAAGATAAATTTCTTTCAGAAGAACGTTGTACATTATCATTCCTTTAAACTTTACATCATTCTAGAAGAACGTCATAAAGCATAGTTTCAGAATAACGAACCATTCCATGTGTCCTATTTATTTAATCTTGACTATAGAGGATTTATTTCTTGTATTTTATTACACATGAATTATTAAATTTTACTCGATTAGGCTGCATAAATAGTTATACCAACTATGAAGTTATCTTCTAATAGAAGTAAATACCAAAAGAATCAAAAAAAACAGCAAATGAATAAGTTCTACATTGAGAACGTGTAAGAAACAGCTCCTGAAGAGAAAGTTCATGACAATCCGGATGATGTCATGAACCAAAGATCAAATTTCTTAAAGTATATCGCTCCGAACAAGGATATACCTCAGATTACAGAAGAGACTGAGAAAGAGGTACCGATACCCAAGAATTCAATATTTTATACATAATCAAGAGAAATGAAATAAAAATAACTCTAGGTTTTGTACATAGTCAAGAGATCTGGAAGATATCAAGAACCAAAGATCAAATTTCTTAAAGTATATCGCTCCGGTCAAGGATATACCTCAGATTCCAGAAGAGACTGAGAAAGAGGCACCGGTACCCAAAAAATCAATATTTTATACATAGTCAAGAGAAATTTATAATAAAAAATAAATCTATGTTTTATACATAGTCAAGAGATCGGGAAGATGTCATGAACCAAAGATCAAAATTTTTAAAGTATATCGCTCTGGTCAAGGATATACCTCATATTCCAGAATAGACTGAGAAATAGATCTCGATACAAGAAATCGATGTTTTATACATATTCAATAAATTTTGGAATAAAAAATAAATCTATGTTTTATACATAGTCAAGAGAATTTGGAATAAAGAAGTTTGTCATAGATGATGTTATCAAATAAGAATAAAAAAGATGATGAAAATAAATGGTAATACTAAACCAGTTCAAAGCCCAAAAAGAATAAAGTCGGTATGTTCTAAATGGTTGTGTGTATAAAATAGAGATCCAATATATTGAATGATATTAGCTCAAGTATTCTTAAAATGATCGTGAATATAATATGAAGAATATATTCTCCGATCATGATAACCTAGATGTGAAATCTCCAAAAGATTTAAATTTTTAAGTATATCCTTGAAAGATTTAGAATTATCATGATGATTTGCAGATGAGCCATATATGGACTAAAACTATCCGAATGAATGTGGTAGAATCATTAATATATGTATAGAAAAGATATAATAATTATTGTAAATGTATAGCCATATTTATGAAAAAAATCTCTGAACGGATTCATCAAAACGGTCCTCCTGAAGGAAAGATATCTTGAAGAGATAATTGTTTGCCATTAAAATCTTTGAATTGAAATTTTAATCACAAACAGAACAGTATTACAATATAGGACTCGATGTAGTCATAGGAGTACACTTTTGTTTTTATCGGGGTACTGTGTCGATGGAGCGAGTGGTAATGCGTTGACTCCGTTGACGATCTGACGACGATTTTAGATTCTCTGAAGGTCTGGGTTGCTCTGGATGCCGGAGGTTGCGGAGGGGAAGAAGACGTTGAGTGTCTCTTCCGATCTCCGTGAGTGGACGTACGTCTCTGTAACTCTGATGATCTCGTTATGTGTGTCTGTCCTCTTTGGAAGAAGGAATAATCCTTCTTTTATAAGAAGCAGGTTGGGGCTGCTCATGCGCACATATGTATGATGCGCCTATGCGTGGGAACGCCACATGGTGGTTGCTACGGAGGGTACATGGATGATGCGCCCTGATTTGTGGGATGAATCCTTCTTGCTGCAATCATGGGCTGACACGTGGCAGTAGGGAGGATTCTTCGGTTGCTGAGATCTTGGGTGGTTAGCACCCATTCGTAGACTGAACCGAGTCAAAGGACACATGGCACATGCCCTTGGTTCAAAGATCTCAAATTTGGTGGAGAAGGATCTGATGAGCTGCACCTAGGATCCGGCGCATGAGAAGACTTAGCTCGTAACCTTCAGGAGTCACGAACCAGTCTGGGTACATGGCTTTTGAGGCACATATTTTGGTCACATGGCTGGGGAGGCACATGCAGCGACTTGACTTCTGTGATCAGAAGTAAGTCAGAGGCGCATGCAAATCTTCGGGTACATGGCTGCGAAGGCGCATACGAGTGGTTGGTCGGCCACATGGCTTGTAACCGACAGAGGAAAGTAATGATGACGCTGACGTCAGCGGCGCTTTATTTTCTGTAAAAGCTGTTACCGCTCTGTCATCGAGGCATGGCTGCTGTCGTCTCAGACTTCAGCATTTAATACTTTTGACGAGCGATGAGCTTTTGAGTGGGCATATTGATCTGCGTTCCACTAGGCGTATAGGGACGCGTGGGGTGCATCCTTATGAGGCACTTGGTACTGACGGGCGCGTCTGTATGATGCGCGGGATCTGACCGGCGCGTCTGTTGCAGCGCATCTTCATTGGTCCGGCTGTTGAGTTCTTCGAGTGCTTTAAATAGCCGTTTTGACCTGGCTAAATTCGAAGGGATAGGTTCATCACCATGAATGCAAATTCATTACACAGAATTTGGAGAGCCCGCCACTTGGTGCGTGGGTTTGATTTGCCCGACCTATAAATAGCAGTAAGGAGAGAGTTTGTTTCTCGTTCTCTCCCGTCTTCCCGAATGGAGATGAACTTCTTCGTTCGAGTATATTCCGTTGACAAGACGCTCCCGATGGTGAAGATGCATCGAGTCGTCTTTGTACGCACTCGTGAAGGTGACTGTTACATCCAAAAGTCAGGATCGCGGGATCCCGATGCAGGCCGAAGGTGCCTGTTGCATCCAAAGATTGGGACGTTCGAGTCCCGTCTTCGTCATACTAGAAGAGCCACAGCTCAAAATTGTGGTGCTACCATATTTCTTGGGCTTTGGAGAGCTCTTCCTCCTGCTAGAGTGGGGTTGGTTGCCCACCCTTATTATGCTCAATAACTGCTTCATTAACCGAAGCACTTGATCGGGTCGAAGTAGAGCGCATATGCTAAGACTTCATGATGTGCCTGACTGAGATGCTGAAGAGATGCGCCTGACTGAGATGCCGAAGAGATGCGCCTAGCTGAGACGCTGAAGAGATGCGCCTGACTGAGATACTGAAGAGATGCGCCTGACTGAGACGCCGAAGAGATGCGCCTAGCTGAGACATGCCTGGATGAAGCGTAGCTTTAGACTTTTTTGATTTCTTCTTCGTAAAAAGAGTCTTCTATGTAAAAAGAGTCTTTTATGTAAAAAGAGTCTATTGTCATGTAACAGACTTTTATGAAATAAAAAGCCCATTTATTGTGCTACTCTTTTACTGTTTGATGATATTTTCGGCGCATGTTAACTTGGGTAGTTGATGCGCCTGAAATTTTCATGCTTCTACAAGACCCCTTCAAAGTTTTTGAAACTTTCTAAAGTTTTGGAATACTTTGAATAAGAAGCATGGTTGTGTCTTCAATGGGGCGCATGACTGTTCGGGGTGCATGATTGCTCTGCGCATCTGTGATGAGGCATACGCTCCTCTCAGTTTTAAATGCAAATGACAAAGCTTCGGAATAAACGAAAAGATTAATGATGATCTTTTGGATATCCGCAACAATCCTTTTGCAGTGCCCAAAGCAATGGCTGACGTCACCCTTTATCGGTTTCTGTGTATGCCCAAGCCTATAAATAGGCGTCTGGTGGAGAGAGAGAGTCCTTCCTCTTTGCTTCCTTCTTTTAGAGTTCTTCTTTCAAAAAACCCAAAATTCTTTTAAGAAATGACTCCCAAAACCCCACGCAGTGGTGCTGGCGGAGGACGTAGTCGGGGTAAGGAGCCGATAGAGTTCGACGAGAAGGACGCTCCCGTCGTCACTGTGACTTGCACCGACGTTCGGCCAGCGGTGACAGGTAGGTGTCTTTTGTCTTTGTGGTTTCCAACATTTTAGACGAGTTTAGGGTACACGGATGAGTTGCATCCTGTTGTTGTGCCCTAACTCCTTGTTGCTGACGCACATGGACTTCCGTCCTGATGATACGCTGAGGCTATTCCGCTGACGCGCATGGATTTAGGCCCTGATTATGCGTCGAGGCTTCACTGCTGACGTGCACGGGCTTAGGCCCTGATTATGCGCCAAAGCTTCACTGCCGACGCGCATGGGCTTGGGCCCTGATTATGCACCGAAGCTTCACTGCTGATGCGCATGGGCTTAGGCCCTGATTATGCGCCAAAGCTTTACTACTGACGCGCATGGCTTAGGCCCTGATGATGCGCCAGGCTGCTGATGTGCCCCAAATGCTTTGTCTTTTTAAAGCCTCTAAATTTTTCCTTACTGCCTAACTTTTGTTTTTGCTGTGTCAGTGTCGATGACTATACCCTTACTAAATGAAGTCCTTCTGGATGCTTCCCTTTGCCAAATGAGGGTTGACTTCAATGAGGAGGTTATTAACCCAGCGAAGGCTGCTATCATACGGAATCAGCCTTCCGAGAGAATGTTAGAAATCTAGGATCAGTCGCCTATTTTCTTCAAAGTATGATGGAGAGCGGTAAACTAAAATCTGCTGAATCCGAGAATGTGACTTTCTTAAAGCCTGTCTTTCTGTTTGGTGACCGCTTGACCTCCACTGAGATGAAGATACTGAAGATCAAGGAAGATTGGTTCTTCACGGCGAGGGACGTAGCCCTGTACATGCGGCAGTTTGAGCGTCAATTGCCACTGACGACTTTCTACCGTTTGGCTTCCAAGAGGAGGATGCCATGGAAACTTACTCCTTCTCAAGGAGGGGCAGTGGGGGGTGCCCTTTGTATTGATTTTACTTCAAATCAAAGGGATACCTTGGCCACCTCGTGAGCCGGGACCTCGTACCATTGCCGAACTTTGTGCCCTATGAGCCTTTATAGTGATGTTCCTCCTGACACCTTCGTCTTTGGTGCTTCGACCTTTGCAAGTTGGATGCTAACATCGAAGGTTATGTATCTGAAAGGAGATTTTCAGGTTGAGGGCTGGTGTCACCATGTATCGAAGTGGGATGAGCTGACCCTTTGGGTTTTGTCGAACTTCAAGACTGAGCTCAAAGTGATTGGGCTGACCGCCACTCTTCGTGCCACCCAAGCAGGTGTCGACCTTAATCGGCCTATGTTTCTTGCTCTCCTAAAAATGTTCAACATCCAGACTGGCACTTTCTTTTCTCCAGTGGAGGAGTTGGGATTGGCCCTCCATGAGATGTATGAGGTGTCCAAGCTTTCCTGGGGCTCGGAGCCGTATGAGAATATTTTTCGAAAAATGAAGAGATCCATGTCCTAGAAGACAAGGACCCAGAGATGATAGCTATTTTCAAGGAGGTGGCGAGCCACCATTATCTGATGCAACGGAAGGATAAGGGTGGGTCACAGCCCCATGTGACTGCTTGAAGGGATTATGTCTTCAAGCAGGACCTGACGGACCCTTCCAAGATTCGGTTTGTGACTCCGCAGGGACTGAATCACACGGAGGTAACCTCCGAAATGAGCCAACTAGGCGAGAAGACTCCTCATTCAAACGAGAGTGGTGACGACGTATACAGTTGTTTCTGGCATTGCGTGCACCGGATGTCTTCCAAGGCAGTATTGACTGCATACTTGATGATATGGCTCCGGGACTATGTGTTCTCGGGCGGATCTGGATCTGTAGAGAGAGTGAGCAGGAGCCTCATTTTGCCAGCAAAAAAATTGGTTTTTGGTCGCCCTCTGGCTCTCCTTCCCGCAATAGTGTGTAACCTGCTGCGGGGTTTGAGAGATTTTGCTGACGATGTGGTCCATAAGAGGGGCAAGAAAGACAACTTTCTCCGAGATGAGCTACCGTTCCATTATCTGATGGGATAGTTGATTTTGTATCACCCAAATATGATGAGCCCGGGCCCTGGAGATGATCATGTTGTAGGTGACGCTTTAGTCGCTTCTATAAGAGGAAGTGGCTGCACACTGGTGTCCCTATCTGTAGAAGGGTTTTGTCTTATCTTCAGGGGTGGGAGATCACCAAGGTCAATCCCGTCTTCATAGATTTTGAGGCTGACCAAGAATTGGAAGACTCCAGTGAGGATGCGATCGCCCTGCCGACATGGGAGTTTCGCTGGTTGCAGAGTATTCGGCCTTCCCATTTGGTCTACTATAACAAGAATAAGTGTTATCTAGAGCCGTATTTGTCGAACCAATTTGCACGTCAGTTTGGTTACCCCCAGCTAATGTTAAGGAACCCCAGTAATAGTCTGGGGTTTGTCGGGAGTTTACTGGATGGAGCCCAGGATTGGCAATATTACAACGTCGGATGCACTAGAGTTCGTTTCACTACGCCAGTTCACAACCTTCGGCCGCAGATCTTGTATTCGGCTATTAAGTTGTATTGCGCCATGAACACTGTGTTCCCTGAATATGACAGGAAGACTAGTTTCATCGTTGGCACTCAGCTAGAGGCAATGAAAAATATGCTGGCGGTGGCCCGGTCATATCGTCCACTAGAGGTTGCAGGTTATCGGGCTGCTGCTGCAGCATCAACGGGGGGTACTTAGGAAGAACCCCCAGCTGGAAAGAGACGGGCTGACGCGGGGGCCGGTTCGTCTACGCTGGAGAGGCCGAGGAAAGCTACAACTCCGAAGATAGGAGCTCCGGAAGTGCCACATGTAGTACCAACGAAATCAGCTCCCATAGAGGTAAAGACGTCTCACATAGTCTGGTTTATTCTTTGATTTTTGTGACTAATGTCCTTTTTTGTAGGAGGTGCCGAAGAAGAATCCCCGGTTTCAAAATCGGGTATTAGCAGACTGAAGGAGGTGGCGAGCTCTTCCGACGAGCGCATTCCTCCAATTACAGCATCTCCCAGGGAGGGGAGCGCTGATGATGTCGCTTCTGTGGAGATTTTGGTGTCTCCAGATTATGTTGGAAGGGAAGCTGAAGATGTACTAGCGCCTCAGGTTGCTGAGGTCTCTCGGTCGATCCATCAGGAGGGCGGCGTGGAGCCTCGACCGGGAGTAGAACTAACCGTTAAGGGGGTGCCTGAATGCGTCGGGGCCCCAAAGGAAGTTATGGAAAAAGTCCTTACATACGAGGAGGAAGAATGGAGCTCGTCTTCTTCTGACGATGGCTCGCAGGAAGATGTTGAACCAGCGGCCACAGAGATCGCATTTAGC
>JANAVB010043951.1:0-25616 GCA_029216955.1 Iris pallida | reverse complement strand
CCAAGTGTGGGATGGCTAACATTCCAAATAGTTCCAAGGGAGGTGGTTCCAGATTTTAGGTATGTTCACATGTCTACTCAAGTATTTCCCCGCCCACAAATGAATCCATAATCCAACACTACAACCAGTATGAGTCTAGCCAATGATTCCAGAAATGGTTGTAATGATTCCGTAGGTGATGCTAGTAGTGATTCCAGATATAGAGGCCAGACATGAATAAATGAGTGTCGTATGTAATGGATCCAGCAATACTAATCGTGTTTGTACAGAGAATCACATATAGCTAACTAGAACTGAAATACAGTAAATGACAAGTAAATGAAAGAACTATCAGAGAATGTACTCGCCTGACACTCTGGAAAGAGTAGTATAATATCAGATGTCTGTACCAGGGTCACAATGTCCTAAAATAGAGTAATATAGTTATGACATGTCCAAAATGAAGGTAAATGAAATCTACAATACAATCTATATAAATTCTAAGCCAATCTAGGTCAAAGTCAAACTTGGTCAACTCTACAGTCAAACTAAGTCAAATCAAGTCATATTAGGTCACAAGAAGTCATACTGGGTCACAGGGAATCAAACTAAGTCAATTAGAGTCAAACAAGTCAAGGTTAGTCAAATCTAGGTTAAAGTCAACTCTTGGTCAACATTCTAATCAAACTAGTCAAATACTAGTCAACATGATCAATCTGGGTCAAGTCTAGGTCAAACTTAGACCAACTAAGGTATTGGTCAAACAAAGACTAGTCAGCAAGGTAATTAGGTCAAACAAAGACCAGTCAATAAGGTAATCGGGTCAAACATGGTCAGACTAGTTAAACTAGTCACTTTAGGTTAGTCCTAGTCAATCTAGGTCAATTAGGTCAAGGTTAGACCTAAGGTTGACTTTGGTCAACCCTTAGTCAACAAGGGTCAACTAGTAATGTTTTAGGTCATTAGGGTTAGTTGGGTTAGCCCCAAAGCCATAGGCTAGTAGCCTAGGCCATAGGCCATAGTCATGGGGTTTCATAGAACCTATACCTAGTAGTTATACATATATATATATATATTATATATATATATATATATATATATATATATATATATATATATATATATATATATATATATAGACTCTATCTACGTACTACCCACATGTCAAAATAGGAATACTATATATAATACAAACCCACATACATATATATATATAATATCACTACAAGAGAACTAATACAAATATATATATATATATCATATATATATATACACATATATATTTATATATATAAAACCTATTTATATATTACATATATATATAGAGAGGGAAGAGAGAATGAAAGAGAGAGGGACAATGAGAGAGAGAGTGAAAGAGAGAGAGTCAGAGTGTGAGAGAGGTAGACACTAAGAGAGAGGGGAAGAGAGTACACAGGAAGGGGAGGGGAGTGGTTCCAGAATTTCTGGAACTGGAATCCAGCCCCCAAACACACACATACACAGTACATATATACATATATATATATATATATACATACAACTACCTAAATACACAACCATTTCCCTCAAATCTCACCCACACTCACACATACGTATATACTACGTATTCAAATACTAAAACACCCTAATACATGGATAAAACATAACAAAATTGGGTTTGAAATTCGAAATACAAAAAAATTGAAAATAACCCAAAAACAGAAAACTGACACTGTGCACTCGAAAACTAGGTAATTCGAGTTACACGCCCTAAACCGAGCTAAGGCTCGATCCTATTGGTTGGTAACCGGTGCCCCATACATACCCTAGTATCCTAGGTGCCTGATATGACACCACGACACGGTTTCACGTGTCCAATCACTCGAAAACACCACACGGGTAAATTAGGATACACAACACAGTGCACAGCGTCGTGCACGTGTTCACGTGTCTCGTGGACACACCACGAGACACGACACGACTCGTGGTCACACACACGTGTTGCCCACATATAGGGCTACACGATGGACACTCTGTTACGTGTCCACGACACTCGTGGACACAAAACGAACTCCGTATCAGTCGTGAAAACACGACTGATACATGCGTGTTTCGACAGCATCGTGCACGTTGTCACACGCCTCGTGCTCGCGACACAGGACACGACGCACCACGTGCTCGTGTCCTCGTGTACGCCACACATAGGGCTACACGATGGTGTCATCACGAGGTGTCCTTGACTCGTCTCCATGCGATACGAGTCGCGTGTCTGAGTCGAAATTTCGACTGAACTGTGCGCGTGCACTGCAGTGCGTGTCCAGTGCGAGTGAGATTTCTCACTCGACACGACACAAAAAGTTGTGAGATTTTGGGGGCATGTGCGCAGACACTGCCCCCTCATGTCCACCAATTTTGGTGTGTCCTAATGGTTTGTACAGAGAGAACGAAGGGTGTGGTAGCAGGGGATTAAGGTGTACACAGTGCTGTGTCCAACTCGTGTGTTCGTGTCCAATTTGGACACAAAAAGGACCCTAATATCAAATCAGTCCTACCAACATACAATATACATATAATAAGCTTCACAAATATGTAGTTTGTTTTGAAAACCAAGAACAAAAAGTCCTATGAGGCATTTCACCAAACAAGGGTTTCTAGCTTAGGATACGTGTCCGATACGGACACCAAACCAACTCTAAATTCTACCAAACTTGACCCTCAGTTCCCTAGTACCTAGATGCATGCAAATATGAAGAGAAAACACAATATTAATATGGTTTATGGACATTTACCTATTGATGCAATCCAATGGAAAAACAAGGAGAGGGGGGGTGTCCACTTCAACTTGGTGATCCCCAAAGCTCACGAAATCCTCGATAGCAGGCCCTAACTAGTACCCTCTAGTGTAGGGGAGTCCAATGCAAGAAACTAGAGGTGATTTGGATCAAAATTGATCAAGTTGTGGTCTTGTGAAGAAATGGGAATTTCTAGGTATTAAATTCATGCAAATTGATCATGAATGAATTTGAGGGGATTATATAGGAAGGGGGGTAGGGTGTTGGCTGCCATGGGGGGGGGTAGGGTAGATATTTTAGGGTCCCCTCCACCTTGCTAACTTAGCCCCTAAGGCTTTGACTAGGTAGATATATATTTCTAGGTTCTAAAATATCAAAAAAATAAGATATCTAGATATTTATGAAACCTAGATATTACACATAAAGTTAACATCCTCTACTTAGTCTTCTAGGTTAGTTGCTAACCTCTAGATTAGTGCTAAACTAGGTTAGGAACTAATCATGGCACTAATCAATAATTAAATAATAATAAAAACACATAAATCCAAATAATTCCTAATAAATCCTAGAAAATTACCAAAATACCCTTTAGGCCAAAAAGCCCTAATTTGATGTTCTAAACCTATGGCTAGGCTCACATGATCATGGTTAGTCTCTAGGTTATGAAATCTCTAGGGTTTACACTAGGGTTATACTAGTAGAGTCACAAAGTCATAAGTCATGACTTAGAAAATAGTTTTAATTAACTAAAACTCACCAAAAATCATATCATGACTAGAATACCATTAATAAATAATAAAAATAATAAATTTTCAAAAATACCCTAATTTCAGAAAAACTGGGTGTTACACCTTGGCTGCTTGCTGGCTTGGCATGGAGGAATTCCAGCAGCAGGGTGCTGCCCTGCCTAGGCCTGACTTGGCCTTGGCTGCTTGCTGGCTTGGCATAGAGGAATTCCAGCAGTGGTATAGGGGCTGCACAAGGCAGCCCCATTTGGCACTTGACAGCCCCTTGGGCAGCCCATATACCCTCCCATTTTGAGTGTGTGTGTGAGTATATATTAGTGGGTTAGTTAGTGTCTTGTAGTTAGTTAGAGAGTGAGTTATTGATATAGATATAAAGTTAAAGTTGGTTAATAGATAGATATAAGTTAGAGTATGTTATTGTTAGGATATAAGTTAAGATAATAGGATATTAGAGTTTTGTTGGATATCTTAGTTGTAGGATATTGTTAGGGTGTTAGTATCCTAGAGAAAAGTTAGTGTGTGAGTGTGGGTTAGAGTTTTGAGTAGGTTACCAAGTTGGTATATTGGTTTAGGAAACCAAGTTTGTATCTTAGATATGATACTAGTTAGATATTAATACTAGAGGGTATGTTTAGTCTATAGGTTATGGATGAGATTAGAGGGTTTACTTCGTATATTATAGTGATATATATATATATATATATATATATATATATATATATATATATATATATATATATATATATATATATATATATATATATATATATATATATATATGTGGTGTGTGTGTGTGTGATACACGGGAAAACCTACATTGATTTCAAGTTTAACCCAAGTTTGACTCCTAGTTTGACCAATCTTGACTTGTTGACCAAATTTGACCAGAGTTGACCAGTTGACCAAAAGTCAACTGTAAGTCATCCCTTGACCTAGATTGACCTAGTTTGACTTGCTTGACTTGCTATAACCAAGTATGACCTAATATGACTTAGTTTGACTTCGTTTGACCTAGTTTGACCTAGACAGTTGACCAGGTTTGACTTAGATTTGGCTTTGACTTAGAATCATGAAGACTGCATCGTATATTTTATTTACCTTATATTTGAATATATCATAACATGTATTGCCTTAACTAGGATTTTGAGTCTCCAATTCAGACATCTATTTTTCATCAGTCGTTCAGGGTACCAGGCGAGTACATTCTCTGATAATATTTTTGTTTTATGATATCGTCTATATTTTTTGTATTTAGTGTAGATATCCTTGTTCTCTTGACACATTGTTCACACGGATTGGTATTGTCTGGATTCCGTCATGAGATGTTATTCCTTGTATTTCTTGGTATATCGTGAGCAAGTCTTTCCTAGTTCCTTGTGCATTGTATGGACAGGATTCCTTTGAGGGCTAGCTACCTTCTCAGAGAATGACGTGTCATGGTTGGATCCACTATATTAGTCAGGGATGGAGGTGTTAGCGTAGATATGTGATCAATACCCCACAATACCAGCATTGTATCAGCATTGTATCACCATTGTATCCTTACTATATAGTGATAATCATACACTCACGTATGATTAGCCAGGCCAAACATTGTATCAAGTTCTAAGCCGATCACATGTTGAAACTAGTACTAAACTCACATAGATAGCAGTTCCAAATTTTCGTACATGTCATATACTGTTCTCTTGCCTTATCTCATTACAGTTTTGATATACCCGGTCAGGATACATGTACGCTCTAATTTACCTAGTATATTCTCTCTATCTACTGCTACATTTTTAATATTGTATAACTAGAACTGTTGTTTGAGATTTTGTACTCGTTCTCGTCCTGACTGGACCTGTTAAAAATATTACAGATGATGATGAGGAGTTCCCTACCTATTACGGTCCTCATGACGTGGTTGGAATAGAGTTGGATACCCTAGCGCAGCAGGGGTTAACTCTAGCAGATGAGGCCTTGGTATAGTTAGCTGGTTTAGTATAGTACTGGACTCTGTCTCCAGATTACTTTGGCTTTTTATTATTGTTAGTTATTTGTTTTGAGATTGTTGACTCAGAGATTTTGGACTTGTATTATTCTGTGTTGGATTTTCAGGATGATATTTATAAATCTTGTTGTCTTTATCTTTCAGTTTTATCTATCGTCATTCTTAGAGTTTGTGATTGAGTATATTATATTGTCATTGCTTGTCCTCCGTTCGGAGTTGACCATTCTCGACAGGTTTTGATATTATAACTATTGATAGATGGTAGACCTAGACAGCGTTCTACGCCATTTCCGCGACGTAGGCTGGGACGTTGTTACGCACTCATACCCTTACCTCGGGTGCGAGTCGTAACACGTTTTTAAAGGTGGTCCATGCAGGTCAGAAGTCGTAATTAGTGCGATATCGTAGTGGTTCTCGACTTAGAGTGCTGCTATGAGCTTGCTATTATTTTAGAAGATATAGGCTATAGGCTAAGGGTACTCAATCACAATTAAAAAACTTCTAATTTGCTTCTATACACCTGTCCTTTCCTAATGCTGATTACTTATACACTAATTGTCCTCCTTTGATATGATCTATCTTGTGCCATATTGACTTCTTTCTTTCGATCTGTCTTCAGGATGGTGATGACTCGATCTCAGCATTTGGAGCCTGTGGATACTGAGAGGTCCGCCACATCTCGCGGACCTGAGCTAGTCACTTCTCCTGCAGTCGGTACATCTAAAGCAGCAGTCAGGGGCGCTCCTCCACCAGTTGCGAGGACTGTCCCAAAGGTCGCTGCGGTAGGAGCAGTCGTGGGCGTTCTTTCTCCTGCACATCGGACTCCTCCATCTGTAGTCGAGGAACTGTCTCCTCCGTCTCCACTACCTACCGATATGGGGCAGATGTTTGCCCTCCTTCGGCAGATAATAGATGCCCAGCCAGTCCAGACTGAGGCTCAGCAGAGGCAGATAGACGCAATGCGTTAGGACATGATAGATGCACATCAGTTGGCTCTAGCAACCGTGGAGCAGAGGACTCCGCATCAGGGAGCGCATCCGAGGCCGGACAATATCCAGGACTTCAAGAAACTGGGGCCTCGTGACTTTGGCGGGACTGAGGGCGTAGTATATGCTGACGACTGGCTCGAGGACATCGAGCGTCAGATGAGGGATTCCCGCCTAGCAGACGACCTGAAGGTCGAGGCGGTGGGGCTACAGTTGTTAGACATTGCTCGCACCTGGTTCAGGAATGAGCCAGACCTTGCGGGGGAGGGCCATACCTGTTTCGTGTTCAAGGTCCTCTTCAATGAGAAGTTCTTTTCTTCTACAGACACGATTGACTTGGCGAGGCAGTTTTAGCACCTCCAGCAGGGTGGTTTATGTGTAGAGGAGTACGCTACGGAGTTCGGCAGACTGAGCTGATATGCAGAGTATATGGTGCGTGAGCCGGAGGTCTGGGCGAGCCGCTTTAGAGAGGGATTGATCTGGGATATCATGATCCTTATTCCCTCTTTCTATGCGACCTATACCGAGATCTTTGTGGAGGCTCGCAAGGTAGAGCAAGAGTGGGGACTGAAGCCCAAGAGGGATCGTGATCTATTTTCGGGGACTACTAGCAGCGCGGGGGCTGCTAAGTGCCGTCAACTCCAGCATCATTCTATTCTGTAATGTTCGCAGCAGATTCCTGCTCCGGTTAGGGAACCAATACAGCAGGTACCCCAGCAGCAGCAGCAGGGACCGACACAGCAGGTACCCACTTACCACTACTGCAAGAGGTCCGAAAATCTCTGGGAGGTTTGTAGGAGACGTTTGGGTGTGTGCCTATATTGTGGCACCGAGGGGCATCAAGCGAGGGATTGTCCTTCGAACCATCGTCGTACAGCTCAGGGAGCACAGGGTAGGCCACCTATGGCACCGCATCACGCCCTACACCAGCAGCGGGATATACCCCGTCAGGGCAGAACTTTTGCGATGACAGTTGAGGATCCTGCAGGCATTGGACTAGGAGTTTAGATCTTGCACTTTCTTTTTTTACCTGTTTCTTTCCGCCCATTGATTGATGATTGCCCTCTTAGTACCTTTAGTTTGCATATGTGATGATCATGCTAGATTAAATAGAAAATCCCAATGAAGACTGAAATAACATGATACTGTAGAGATTTAAAACCATGCATGTGTTTTGATTCCCTAGATTGTATGTTATATAATTTAGG
The DNA here is from genome assembly GCA_029216955.1 of Iris pallida. Lineage (NCBI taxonomy): Eukaryota > Viridiplantae > Streptophyta > Magnoliopsida > Asparagales > Iridaceae > Iris > Iris pallida. Next base: position 17,933 of record JANAVB010043951.1, on the reverse strand, counting down.
ATAAAATTTAGTAGACTTTGATTGTTGGGAGCTTGACCTAGAGAAGAGTATAACCGTTTCGAATTTCGCAGACAAAATTTTTCTAAGGGGGTAGGATTGTAACTGTCTGTTTTCAAAATTAAGGGTAATTTTGTCATTTCTCAGTTTTCCATAATTTTGGTGAATTTTAATTAAATTAATACTATTTAAATTGGTATATTGTGATTTTGCTGTTTGTTAATACAACCCTAGAAACTATTTAGCCTAGAGACTAACCATGACCACGGAGACCTAACCGAGTGTTTAGTTTAGCAAATTTCCATTTTTTAGGCTAAGGGTATTTTGATCATTTGGTGACTTTTGAATTAATATGGATTTTAGCCTTTTGGTAATGTGCTAATTGATAGTTTAGGCCTTAACCTAGAATTTCCCTAATCTAGAGCTTAACCATGGTCCTAGAGATCAGATTAGAAATATCCACTTAATGACAAGGTTAATAATATCTAGATATTATTGTAGTAGGATATTTTTCTTAAGATATTTGTAGAAAGAAAGCCTTAGGACTAAATTGGACCAATGAATGGACTTGGATTTAGGTGGAGAAGCCTTAGCCATCCATCTACATATAAACCCTAACCCTAGGCTGCCATAAGGAGCCTCTCCCCCCATTTAAACACTTAATGACACCCCCTTGCCTCCTTCTTTAAACAAACAAAACCCTAGTTTAGTGTTCTTCCCCAAATCACCCCATTTCATCAAATCAAGTCCAAATTGAGCCTAATCTTTTGCATTGGGCTCCCCTACAGTAGTAGAAGCCATTGGTGGATATCTAGCAAGGGTTTGAAAGCTTTGGGACCGTTGCAAATCGAGGAAGACATCGATACTAGGCCCTTTATATTGATATTCCAACTCTCAATAGGTAAACCTATCTATACCCATTAAAATCATGATTTTTTTCATAGATGCATTCATTTAGGGTTCCCCTAGGTGTAGCCCAAGTTTGGTAGGATTTCGTGTCCGTTTGATATGCGTATCGGACACGTATCGGATCGTAGTTGAAGGTGTTTGGTGAAATGTCTCAATGGATTGATTTTTTAACCAATTTTAAAACAAATTTCAGATTTGAGTAGCCTAATAGGTGGGGTTTTGATTCGTGAATGACTGAGTTGCATTTAGGGTATTTTGGACACCGTTTTTGGATACGAGATTTTAATACGACACTGTCGTGCAGTGTCCTGCTGCTCGGGTGTCCTAGCGGACACAACACAACACCCCGAGACCTAAAAATTGGTGTGTGGGTATGGGCAATCACTGAGATTAAGCACATAAAAATTGAGGTGAAATCATCGAGTAGTTTAGGAGATATTCGATCTGCATGGGTCGCACACACACGCACACGCGCGCGCACAAGTACCTCTGATACGCACTTCGTGCGCGGACACGAGGACACTTGGACTCGTGTCAGGCTACCCAAACCCTAGCCCTAGACCTAGACTAACTGTGGACACGTGCACGACACTTGTGGGTTCGTGTGTCGTGTCCTAGAGGGCTCGACACACGTGCACGAGCCCCCTCTTTTACTGTACTGTACCATTTTACTGATACCTAGTTTTGACACTTCGTGACACGAATTATGACACTGTGTGGACACGTTAGACCCCCCCAATGTCGACACACACGGCCCCCTCCCTGTGACACAGAGTAGTGTAGGTTTTCAGCGTATTCGGGTTCGATTTAGTGTTGACTGATACATGTTAAATGTAGGTTTTCAAATTAAATTCAAAAAGGGTATTTTCGATTTTTGATTTCAAAGGTATTTCGAAAGTGATATTAATTCAGTTCATACTTGTTACTTTGTTTTGGTTTTGTTTCCAAAAGATTTGGGTTTCATGTTTTGTCTTGATCTAGGTTCATTTTATGAAGGGACTGATACCTGCTGTTGTATATCGAAATGAGTTTAAGAGGTAAATTCGAATTTAGGGATTTTGAAATAGGATTTCAAATTCAGTTTCATACTCCTACTTGGGTTGTGTTTTGACATGTTTGTGATGTTTGTGTCTTGGTTGTGGATTTGAGAGTATGAGACTTGTGTTGTGTTGTTATGTTGGTAGAGAGTGGCTATGAGTTAAAGGAGAGGTAATTTAGTGAGTGAATGGGTGAATGAATGTTTTAGTGAAAGAATGAGGGAACTGATACCTGAGATTGGTTTCTATTTGGGTTATGATATAGGAATTGGATTTATATTTGGTTTAGTTATAAGTTTGGATTTATATGCAGATTAATAAATCTGAATGCATATAGATATATGTCTATATGTATGGTGTATGCATGTTATAGGTGAATTGGATATGATAAGAGGGGATGAAGGTTTGAGGAGTAGCAGTAGGAGCTAGCAGCAGGGTGCTGCCCTGCCTAGGCCTGACTAGGCCTTGGCTGGTTGCTGGCTTGGCATGGAGGAATTCTAGCAGCAGTATAGGGGCTGCACAAGGCAGCCCCATTTGGCACTTGACAGCCCCTTGGACAGCCCATATACCCTCCCATTTTGAGTGTGTGTGTGAGTGTTTATTAGTGGGTTAGTTAGTGTCTTGTAGTTAGTTGGAGAGTGAGTTAGTGATATAGATATAGAGTTATAGTTGGTTAGTAGATAGATATAAGTTAGAGTATGTTATTGTTAGGATATAAGTTAAGATAATAGGATGTTATAGTTTTGTTGGATATCTTAGTTGTAGGATATTGTTAGGGTGTTAGTATCCTAGAGATAAGTTAGTGTGTGAGTATGGATTAGAGTTTTGAGAAGGAGACCAAGTTGGTATCTTGGTTTGGGAAACCAAGTTAGTATCTTAGATATGATACTAGTTAGATATTAATACTAGAGGGTAGGTTTCGTCTATAGGTTATGGATGAGATTAGAGGGTTTACTTCGTATATTATAGTGATATATATATATATAGATGTGATACATGGGAAAACCTAGATTGATTTCAAGTTTAACCCAAGTTTAACTCCTAGTTTGACCAATGTTGACTTGGTTGACCAAATTTGACCAGAGTTGACTAGTTGACCAAAAGTCAACTGTAAGTCAACCCTTGACCTAGATTGACCTAGTTTGACTTGCTTGACTTGCTATAACCTAGTATGACCTAGTATGACCTAATATGACTTAGTTTGACTTTTTTTGACCTAGTTTGACCTAGACAGTTGACCAGGTTTGACCTAGATTTGACTTTGACCTAGATTTGACTTAGAATCATAACCTTTATTGCCTTAACTATGATTTCGAGACTCCAATTCAGACATCTATTTTTCATCAGTCGTTTGGGTCCCAGGCGAGTACATTCTCTGATAATATTTCTGTTTTATGATATCGTCTATGTTTCTTGTATTTAGTGTAGATATCCTTGTTCTCTGGACACATTGTTCACACGTATTGGTATTTCTGGATTCCGTCATGAGATGTTATTCCTTGTATTTCTTGGTATATCCTGAGCAAGTCTTTCCTAGTTCCTTGTGCATTGTATAGACAGGATTCCTGCGAAGGCTAGCTACCTTCTCAGAGAATCACGTGTCATGACGTGTCATGGTTGGATCCACTATATTAGTCAGGGATGGGGGTGTTAGCATAGATATGTGATCAATACCCCACAGTACCAGCATTGTATCACCATTGTATCCTCACTGTATAGTGTTAATCATACACTTACGTATGATTAGCCGGGCCAAATATTGTATTAAGTTCTAAGCCGATCACATGTTGAAACTAGTGCTAAACTCACATAGATAGCAGTTCTAAATTTTTGTACATGTCATATACTGTTTTCTTGCCTTATCTCATTACAGTTTTGATATACCCTGTCAGGATGTATGTACGCTCTACTTTACCTAGTATATTCTCTCTATCTACTGCTACATTTTTAATATTGTATAACTAGAACTGTTGTTTGAGATTTTGTACTCATTTCCGTCCTGACTGGACCTGTTGAAAATATTACAAATGATGAGGAGGAGTGCCCTACTTATTACGGTCCTCATGACATGGTTGGTACAGAGTTGGATACCCTAGTGCAGCAGGGGCTAGCTCTAGCAGATGAGGCCTTGGTATAGTTAGCTGGTTTAGTATAGTACTGTATTCTGTCTTTGTCATGTCCTGATCCCGTAGGAGCGATCATCCTCGCTAAGGCGTGATGCCGCACGGGCCTAGGTTGCGCCCGTGTAAGGCCAAGTCCAGAAACGACCGATTTGAGCTAGGCCACAGAGTCGCACAGAGTGTCCCCATTTGCAGCAGAAAGTAAAATGAACACAAATTGAAGCGAATTCAACTCTTTATTGATATTTAAGAAGTTTACAAGCGGCGCTAGGCCGATATTACAAATCGCTCAAGCTCTCTCTCTCTCTCTCTCTCTGAAACATAAAAGGCGTGCCAAGTGGCTTACAACATGGAATGATTCATGGCGATGTTTCGATACATTATGTCCTGTATATGGTGCTCCAGCTCCTTACAACGCTCCAAGGCTCCAGAGATGGCTCCGCACCTTAGCACGTTCGAGGTAAGTTCCGAACCCGATGACGTCTCCTGCATCCTACAAGCAGACTGTGGGGTTATCAGTACATTGTTATGCACTGGTGGGAGGCTAGCTCGCCCATAATGCTATCATTACCAAACACGTTCTATTTATTTTCGTGCATCGTCTATCATTCATTGTCTTTCTAATCTTTCCTTAGGATCAGTTTCATGCATATTTTATAACCTATCTCGTGTTGCCAAATTTAATGTGTTGTATGGAAATATATGCACGACTTACCCATACTTACTGTCTGGCCTTCCCTGTCCAAAGTAAACCAAGTTAGTCAACAATTCATAGGAAATAACTTAACGAGATTTATGTGAACTTTCAATGTCAAGGGCGTGTCCCTGCTTCGGGTCCTAGCACGTCGTAGGCGTATTTTCTAACTCATTTGCCGAAGTACTCTCGATTATCTGGTGTGTTATATTCAAGCCTGTTCAGAAGGGACTTCATTTAATTAACTTAGACTACTTTGATTTCAATACAAGGACTTGCACGTGGATTGCCACCAGCACAGCCTACTTCATCTATATGCATCGGTCGCTGGCATCACAAGCCAATTTGGACATGTCTTCCCCCTTGGTAATTTCTCACCTATCATGGCGTGCGGCTTGGTACACCCGGATAGTCTTTTGAAATACCCTGCCTTACGTCCCCTGGTGGCCAAGCCCGCACTCAGGCCTGTACGTAAGCCAAATTTTGATTACCGTCCAGACTGGCACGTCCTTCACACTTTGACCGTACCGCTGGAAATCCCTTATATCTCCCACCTCCCGTATACTAGTGGATTGTCCATGGCCAATTCATTTTCTTTTTGTTTGTCATTTTAACTTAACGACTGTCTCCGAACCGTAGGCTAACCCTTAGCCATAATGCATTATCGACCAGGTTGGCGTCCGTGCAGCACGGGTAGCGAGCCCCGTTGCACGTGCCCGTCATACCTGTCGCTAACCATTCCTTTCTTTCTTATCTTTTATTCATTCTTTCTTTTCTTTCTTTCTTTCACACGTATTGTTCGTTCGTTGATTCATTCACGTATTCATTCATTCATTCGTTGGTTCATTCATTCACTTATCCATTCATTCTTTCATTCACACATTATGCAACTCCCCGTGCGGGAGTCGCCTTGGCGACCCATCGGTCCCATAATCTTTCAATGTTGCTATACTCTACTCGGAACGACTATGTTGATAGTCTTCGCGTTTTATTGTTGTAATCCATTCATTGTTTCATTGTTGAATGCATAAGGAACTTAAATGTAAGCTTGTGCCTTAGCACGAGCATGGAGCGCGGTGGCGAGAGTTCTCACATTTCTATATTTCTTTTCCATATTCTATACAAGCATACAAGATGGGATTATTTCCTTAGCTAGGTGCATCGAGTCATTTATTAGCATGCGCGGTGTTATCTCCTAGCGATTCTAGCAATAGTGTCCGTATTGTTATGTGTCTAGGCTAAGCAAAGATGGGTTCATCGGAGCTACCCACCTTAGCGATGTTCGCACGGGCCGAGCGATACTCCGAGCGCACCTTTGAAAGTCTAAGTCTGGATTCATCTTGACGGGCCAATGTAAGCCTTGCACCGATTCTTCTTCAGGTCGATGCCAACTCTTCGGGTCGACGGCTCGTTTGAGTCGTTGCACTTGCCGTTTGAATCGGCGTTCCGCTAGGGCGGAGCGGGTCATTACGTAATACACCACTCAAAATAAGTCTCGTACTTGAGACTTCCTGAGTGCAGGTCATCCTACCGTTCCTTGACTCGTGTCGTCACATTTCTTAGACAATCCTTATCGAATGGCTTTATCGTTCGATGGCATCGAACCATGCTCGGTACCTTTCGAAGTTCCGTGTCGCATACGTTTGGTCGATTTTATTTAATAACTTTTCATTCATTTTAGAGTTGGTGGCACTTATTCAATTCAAGTGTTTCTTCGATTTGGTTGCTGTTTCGATGTGTCATGAGACTGAAATAGTCGCACGAGGTGCGTTATAATTTATCAAATACGAGAGACGTAAGCTGAGGCAAACTCACTCATTCGTTCATGCGCATCTCAACACCCACTTGCAGCTGCATTCGATTTCATCATATCGCAGAGTTTGGATAGTGCACGCATTCAAGGCGTCCCCCAAATACATACATTTCAACCAAGCTTAGCGACTAGCGAAGTCGGACAAGCTACTCGTGATAGTTTCGATTTGCCGATGGTTTTGCTAACTTCGATTTAAAACCGAACTCATGTGTGTATCACATATCATTTATCTCGGTCCTCGAGATTATTCGATTCGCTCCTCAAGCGCTCTTGTCAATAAGATCAATACGATTTCTTCTTAGCGGGGTCGACCAAGTCTAAGTAATTTCCGTCCGATTCAAGACCAAGTATTGTACCATCATCGAGTATATCTTTCTATCTACGATTCAATTCGTTATCCCAACTTTACTTGCACATTATTTATTTCTATCATTTCCTTCGTTTGGGGCCAATCTCATCGTCGTTCACGCACACTCCCTGTTCCCCGTCCTACTCTAAGTCTTGCTGCCCCAAGTTTATCGTCCGTCCAGACGATATTGTAATGTCAATCACACAGGTTCAATCACTCGGCATAGGGTCGTCCGCCTATCCACTAGGTCATCTCACAGGTCATAGTTATGAGTCAAGTCTGTGGCTCATTGTGCAAGGTCGTTGCACGACGCTCGTCCCAAATCCTATGGTCAAACCATTTGTTCGTTTGTACGAAAGTTTCTATCCAAGTTCGCTCCACTTAAATTTCTAAACATCCAGCAGCGTTCACCCTATTCACCTCAACACATTCTCCGTTCCAAGTCCGAGCTCGTTAGAAAAGTCATCCTATGATAGGTTATCCTCAACCAAATCCTCGACATGTTAATATCGTACGTCCGTACTAGCAATTATCATAATCTATCTCTTCAAGTATATTTTGATACAGTTCACCTATCCAATTCACGTAGTCGATCACAAGGTCGTCTAGCCTTACAATATATCGTGCCCCAATTTCACGCAAGTCTGATTATCCACGGCGGACATGAATCACCATGTCGACATTTTCGCAGAATAATTGTTCTCATCGGGACGTAACTCTTGCGTTGCGTCTAGACTTGCTCATTTTTGATACGCGGATTGGGTCTACTCAATCCTCAAGTTTTCTCATTTTTCAATCGCAAGTCCTAACAATCCTCGAATTCATCTTCGCTTCAAACCACAAGTCGAAGCAATCAAAATTGTCATGCCATGAGATTTTGAGTTCGACCATTCCCGCTGGACATGAATCACCATGCCAACGCTCACGCGGAACGATCGTCCCAAATCTGACGTGACGTATGTGCGAGGCTGGAGTTGCGCTCGTACAAGACAAGATCGTTGTCGTTGTGGTTATCACCGAACAATCAAGTCACTTTCCTTCCTCGTTCCAAACATTCAATTCCAACATAGCATCCTTCAAACAATAACTTCTAGCACGATCATCATTTATCGAATCAGAGTACCCCCGAGTTATTGTACATCGATCTTTGATACGCCTCAATACCATCGATGATGTACATAACCTGACGATCTTCCTTTTGCAATAAATTCCAAGTCATGCAACTTAATTTCCTCAATTCATATTGTCGCGTGCTAACTCTTCATCGAGCAACATCAATTTCAATTCCTTAGTCATTCTCGTATCTTCAAATCAACATTTCCTATGCACGCTATCTTCCGACCGTGCTATTCCCGATCTCGTCCATGAGTAATTCACCTTAACTCAAGTTTCAATCCATTCAACTAAATTCAAAGTCACATGCACGATCTTCTATGTTTCCTCGACCAAGACCTCCATTCGTTTCATGATTCACACTACTCATTCTTAATTCGTCCGAACGATATCTCGTTTGAGTCTCTCGAAGTCAAAACCAACTAAGCATTACTTGTTTTAAGGCTTGCGCGATATCATCGCTTGCCGACATACTCGTTCTATCCGTACATCCTTTAGTCTCGCTCGAACGATTTCTATGTCGTCCATATACCACTCAGAATTCGAGCCACTCGACTAGTCATCGACACTCATTCTTATTCTTCCTTGAAGCTGTCACATACACCACTCGGAGTCAAGTCATTCTACAAATCCTCAAAAGATCATTCGATTCCCAATCGATGTGTTCAATCGCGCGTTCGTCCATTCCTCAAAGTCTAAGAACCATCTCTCATGCTCGCTTTAGCGTTGGTCAAATAGCGTCTCTATCAACATATGTTCTAAGTCTCACTTATTCATGTCCGAGCGATAGCCGGTCTCGCTCGCAAACTCGTTCGCACCAGAAGGTCTAGGTGCGCGATACTTCGCACAACTTAGCCAAAAGGCTGCGTACATAACCATTCCGTTCGAACTATACTTTGGTCTCGTGTACTCGTTCGCTATTATCAGCGTAAGGTTATTCAAGTACGTCTTGCATTTGCTAACTTTTAGCATCGGTTCCTTCCAACTCAAGTACGTCGTGGTTCGGCACAAAGGCCTTCGCCTAATGATCCCGTTCAACCGAGTACTTGTACGAGCTTTTGAAAATATTAGACTTATTGTATAGAACATCCCAAGGCACAACGAGAGAGAGCGTACACTTCCTTTGTTTCAACGAGCTTTCAAAACTGAAAAAATCAAAATGAAGTCCAAGGACGTAAAGCCGTGCTCTGATACCAATCTGTCACGCCCCGCTTCCGTAGGAGCGATCGTCCTCGCTAAGGCGTGATGTCGCACGGGCCTAGGTTGCGCCCGTGCAAGGCCAAGTCCAGAAACGACCGATTTGAGCTAGGCCACAGAGTCGTACAAAGTGTCCCCATTTGCAGCGGAAAGTAAAATGAACGCAAATTGAAGCGAATTTAACTCTTTATTGATATTCAAAAAGTTTACAAGCGGCGCTAGGCCGATATTACAAATCGCTCAAGCTCTCTCTCTCTCTCTGAAACATAAAAGGCGTGCCAAGTGGCTTACAACATGAAATGATTCATGGCGATGTTCCGATACATTATGTCCTGTATATGGTGCTCAAGCTCCTTACAACGCTCCAAGGCTCCAGAGATGGCTTCGCACCTTAGCACGTTCAAGGGAAGCTCCGCACCCGACGATGTCTCCTGCATCCTACAAGCAGACTGTGGGGTTATCAGTACATTGTTATACACTGGTGGGGAGGCTAGCTCGCCCACAATGCTATCATTACCAAACACATTCTATTTACTTTCGTGCACCGTCTGTCATTCATTGTCTTTCTAATCTTTCCTTAGGATCAGTTTCATGCATATTTCATAACCTATCTCATGTTGCCAAATTCAATGTGTTGTATGGAAATACATGCACGACTTATCCATACTTACCGTCTGGCCTTCCCTGTCCAAAGTAAACCAAGTTAGTCAACAATTTATAGGAAATAACTTAATGTGATTCATGTGAACTTTCAATGTCAAGGGCGTGTCCCTGCCTCGGGTCCTAGAACGTCGTAGGCGTATTTTCTAACTCCTTTGCCGAAGTACTCTCGATTATCTGGTGTGTTATATTAAAGCCTGTTCAGAAGGTACTTCATTTAGTTAACTTAGACTACTTTGATTTCAATGCAAGGACTTGCACGTGGATTGCCACCAGCAATGCCCATTTAATCTATATGCATCGATCGCTGGCATCAGAAGCCAATTTGGACATATCTTCCCCCTTGGTAATTTCTTACCTATCATGGCATGCGGCATGGTACACCCTGATAGTCTTTTGAAATATCCGGCCTTACGTCCCCTGGTGGCCAAGCCCGCACTCGGGCCTGAACGTCTGCCAAATTTTGATTTCCGTCCGGACCGGCACGTCCTTCACACTTTGACCGTGCCGCTGGAAATCCCTTATATCTCCCACCTCCCGTATACTAGTGGATTGTCCACGACCATTTCGTTTTCTTTTTATTTGTCATTTTAACTTAACGGATGTCTCCGAGCCGTAGGCTAACCCTTAGCCATAATGCGTTATCGACCAGGTTGGCGTCCGTGCAACACGGGTAGCGAGCCCCGTTGCACGTGCCCGTCATACCTGTCGCAAACCATTCCTTTCTTTCTTATCTTTTATTCATTCATTCTTTTCTTTCTTTCTTTCCCATGTGTTTTCGTTCATTGATTCATTCACGTATTCATTCATTCATTCGTTGGTTCATTCATTCACTTATCCATTCATTCTTTCATTCACATATTATGTAACTCCCCGTGCGGGAGTCGCCTTGGCGACCCATCGGTCCCATAATCTTTCAATGTTGCTATACTCTACTCGGAACGACTATGTTGATAGTCTTTCCGTTTCATTGTTGTAATCCATTTATTGTTTCATTGTTGAACGCATAGGAACTTAAATGTAAGCTTGTGCCTTAGCACGAGCATGAAGCGCAGTGGCGAGAGTTCTCACATTTCCATATTCTATACAAGCATACAAGATTGGATTATTCCCTTAGCTAGGTGCGTTGAGTCATTTATTAGCATGCGTGGTGTTATCTCCTAGTGATTCTAGCAATAGTGTCCGTATTGTATGTGTCTAGGCTAAGCAAAGACGGGTTCATCGGAGCCACCCACCTTAGCGATGTTCGCATCGGCCGAGCGATACTCCGAGCGCGCCTTTGAAAGTCTAAGTCTGAATTCATCTTGATGGGGCAATGTAAGCCTTGCATCGATTCTTCTTCAGGTCGATGCCAACTCTACGGGTCGACGGCTCGTTTGAGTCGTTGCACTTGCCGTTTGAATCGGCGTTCCGCTAGGGCGGAGCGGGTCATTACAGTCTCCAGATTACTATAGCTTGTTATTATTGTTAGTTATTTGTTTTGAGATTGTTGACTTAGAGATTTTGGACTTGTATTATTCTGTGTTGGATTTTCAGGATGATATTTATAAATCTTGTTGTCTTTATCTTTCAGTATTATCTATCGTCATTCTTAGAGTTTGTGATTGAGTATATTATATTGTCATTGCTTGTCCTCCGTTCGGAGTTGACCATTCTCGACAGGTTTTGATATTATAACTATTGATAGATGGTAGACCTAGACAGCGTTCTACGCCGTTTCTGCGATATAGGCTGGGATGCTGTTACGTACTCGTACCCTTACCTCGGGTGCTGGTCGTGACACTTTTTTAGTGGTGGCCCATGCAGGTCAGAAGTCGCAATTAGTACGATGTCGTAGTGGTGCTCGACTTAGAGTGCTGCTACGAGCCTGCTATTATTTTAGAAGATATAGGCTATAGGCTAAGGGTACTCAATCACAATTAGGAAACTTCCAATTTGCTTCTATACAGCAGTCATTTCCAAATGCTGATTACTTATACTCTAATTGTCCTCCTTTGATATGATCTATCTTGTGCCATATTGACTTCTTTCTTTTGATCTGTCTTCAGGATGGTGATGACTCGATCTCAGCATTTGGAGCCTGTGGATACTGAGAGGTCCGCCACATCTCGCGGACCTGAGCTAGTCACTTCTCTTGCTGTTGGTGCATCTACAGCAGCAGTCGGGGGCGCTCCTCCACCAGTTGCGAGGACTGTCCCAGAGGTCGCTGCGGTAGGAGCAGTCGTGGGTGTTCTTCCTCCTGCATATCAGACTCCTCCATCTGTAGTCGAGGATCTGTCTCCTCTGCCTCCACTACCTACCGATATGGGGCAGATGTTTGCCTTCCTTCGGCAGATGATGGAGGTCCAGCGAGTCTAGACTGAGGCTCAGCAGAGGCAGATAGACGCGATGCGTCAGGACGTGAGGGATGCACATCAGTTGGCTCTAGCAGCCGTAGAGCAGAGGACTCCGCATCAGGGAGCGCATCCGAGGCCGGGCAATATCCAAGACTTCAAGAAACTGGGGCCTCCTGACTTTGGCGGGACTGAGGGCGTAGTATATGCTGACGACTGGCTCGAGGACATCGAGCGTCAGATGAGGGCTTTCCGCCTAGCAGATAACCTGAAGGTCGAGGCGGTGGGGCTACAGTTGTTAGACATTGCTCGCACCTGGTTCAGGAACGAACCAGACCTTACGGGGGAGGGCCATACCTGGGCCGAGTTCAAGGAGAAGTACTTTTCTCCTACATACAAGATCGACTTAGCGAGGCAGTTTCAGCACCTCTAGCAGGGTAGTTTTTCTGTAGAGGAGTACGCTACGGAGTTCGGCAGACTGAGCCGATACGCAGAGTACATGGTGCGTGAGCCGGAGATCACGGCGAGCCGCTTTAGAGAGGGATTGATCTGGGATATTAAGATCCTTATTCCCTATTTCTATGCGACCTATACCGAGATCTTTACGGAGGCTCGCAAGGTAGAGCGGGAGTGGGGCCTGAAGCCCAAGAGGGATAGTGATCTGTTTTCGGGGACTACTAGCAGCGCGGGGGCTGCTAAGCGCCCTCAACTCCAGCATCATTCTATTCCGCAATGCCCGCAGCAGATTCCAGCTCCGGTTAGGGTACCAATTTAGCAGGTGCCCCGATAGCAGCTGCAGGGACCGACGCAGCAGGCACCCACTTGCCACTACTGCAAGAGGTCCGGAAATCTCTGGGAGGTTTGCAGGAGACGTTTGGGTGTGTGCCTATACTCTGGCACCGAGGGGCATCAGACGACGGATTGTCCTTCGAACTATCGTCGTGCAGCTTAGGGAGCACATGGTAGGCCACCTATGGCACCGCATTACGCCCCACACCAGCAGCGGGATATACCCCGCCAGGGCAGGGCTTTTGCGATTACAGTTGAGGATCCTGCAGGCATTAGTCTAGGAGATTAGGTCTTGTACTTCCTTTTTTTTACCTGTTTCTTTCCGTCCATTGATTGATGATTACCCTCTTAGTACCTTTAGTTTGCATATGTGATGATCATGCTAGATTAAATAAAAAAAACCCCAATAAAGACTGAAATAACATGATATTGTAGAGATTTAAAACCATGCATGTGTTTTGATTCCCTGAATTGCATGTTAATTAATTTAGGATAAAATTTAGCAGACTTTGATTGTTGGGAGCTTGACCTAGAGAAGAGTATAACCGTTTCAAATTTCGAGGACAAAATTTTTCTAAGGGGGTAGGATTGTAACTGTCGATATCGATTTTCGCTAGCAACACATCATCGAACTCGATATCGATCCCGTCAATACGAGTTCTTGCGGTAAAAGTGTCTAACACGAAGTTACAGTAAAATAGTCGAAGGGCATTAGTAGCTATAGGAAATTATTGGATAACGAGACGGTGTAACCCTAATGCCTCAAACAAAGGACGATGGTCTGGAAATATAGTCCATTTGATCTGAGCGCCTGTGCATATTGTACGCATGGCAAAGTTGACATACCATAGAAAAGCTTGGTCATGAGTTTTGAAGTAAAACTCATCCGACACGCCGTCACCCAATTAGACCGGGGAAAAGATGGAATCTGTATTCGGATCTGAAGATAATGTCTCTTCACTGGCATTAGTCTTCTTCCTCTTGGAAGGATTGAATCCCTTAGGCATCCTTTCCAAAACTAGATAACCCTACGAAATTAAAAGTGGAGGAAAGAAGGAGTTATACCTTCCGAGAATCAAGTACGTTAAAGAGGACGTGATTATTCGCACGAATCCAAAGTTTGGATTGATTTCTCCACGTAGATTGGAAGAAAATGAGTGGAGAAGAGCTAGGGTTTGGAGGGACCTTCGGCTGCTGCTGCTGCTGTTTAGATGAAGTTTGGAAGAGATGAAGAGGAGGGGGGCTCGGGTTCTGACATAAAAACTTACAGCACCAACAGAACTCTGGCCGAATTCGGAACGAACTTGGGCCGAATTCGCCTAGGGTTCTCCTGGGTTTTTAAATAAAATTTGTGGGCCACATCCTTTTCATCAACTCATTTCAAATATTTAATTCAAAGTTTAGTAATTTTAAACTTCAAATAATATAATTAATATTATTTTATAAATTAACTTTCGTTACTTAGCGTCTGTTTCAGATTAGATGTAGGAGTACTGTCCCAGCTAACGGGAGTTCACCGAAGAACAATTAAGTACCGCTTCGCTTTGACCGTAGTCATGGTGACAGACAGACTCTTTGTAGGCTTGTCTCGACAATAGTTATTAAGTATTAAAAAGATTAATATAACAAAATTATTTAATATTATTGCCATATAAAATTCCTAATTCTCGACGTAAATAATTGAAACGATCTTCCACTAGAGGTTTTGTGAAAGTGTCAGCCAATTGATTCTGTGTGTCTATGTATAAAAGGTCTATATCTCCATTTAGTTGATGATCTCTAAGAAAATGATGTCGAATCTCGATATGCTTAGTACGAGAATGACATACTAGATTCTTAGACAAATTAATAGAACTAGTGCTATCACAGAAAATGGGTATGTGTGTGAAATGTAATCCAAAGTCTTCTAAAGTTTGCTTCATCCATAAAATTTTTGCACAACAACATTCTGCGGTGATATATTCAGCCTCAGTTGTTGATAATGCAACAGAATTTTACTTCTTGCTAAACCAAGAGACTAGGGCTTTTCCTAGGAAATGACATGTGTTAGTAGTACTTTTTCTATCTACTTTACATCCAGCAAAATCAGCATCAGAATAACCAGTTAGGTCAAACGACGTGGTTTTAGGATCCCATAAGCCGACAGAAGAAGTGCCTCTAAGGTATTGGAAGATACGCTTAACTGCGCACAGATGTGATTCCTTAGGATTGGCTTGAAAACATGTACATAAGCAAAAACTAAACATAATATCAGGTCGACAACAGTTAAGTACAGTAAGCTACCGATCATACCTCGATACTTACGTATGTCGACGGGTTTGCCTTATTCATCAATATCAAGCTTGGTTGAAGTCGCCATTGGAGTGCTAAGTGGTTTGACTGCTTCCAGGTCGAACTTCTTTAATAAATCTTTTGTGTACTTTGCATGATCTATGAACGTCCCATTGTTGGTTTGTTTGATTTGCAGTCCGAGAAAGAATTTTAGCGCTCCCATTATGCTCATCTCAAACTCATTCTGCATACACTTTGAAAATTCTTGACAAAGAGATTCATCAGTGGATCCAAAAATGATATCATCTACATAGATTTGAATCAAAAGAAGATTTCTATTCAAAGATTTTATAAACAGTGTAGTGTCAACCTTTTCCTTTAAAAAACCGTTGTCAAGTAGAAAAGAGCTTAGACGATCGTGCCAAGCACGAGGGGCTTGTTTCAAACCGTATAAGGCTTTTTTCAACTTGAAAACATAATAGAGATTTTTGAAATCAGTAAAACTTGGAGGTTGAGCTACATAAACTTCTTCTTTTATAAAACCATTTAAAAATGCGCTTTTAACATCCATTTGAAATAATTTAAAATTATGAAAACATGCAAATGCACATAACATGTGAATGGATTCTAATCTCGCAATTGGGGCATAAGTCTCATCGTAGTCGATACCTTTTTCTTGATTGTATCCTTGAGCTACGAGTCGAGCCTTATTACGAGTCACTAAACCATTCTCGTTCAGTTTTTTTCGGAATACCCAACGGGTGCTAATGACCAGATGATCAGTGGGCTTGGGAACAAGTTTTCATACTTGATTTCGTTCAAATTGGTTTAATTCCTCTTGCATAGCATCTAACCAAAAATTATCACTATATGCTTCTTCAATGTTTTTGGGTTCAAGCTGTGAGATAAAAGCAACACAGGAAGCTATATCTTTATTAGAGGAACGAGTACTTACACCCTTGGTAATCTCACCAATTACCAAGTCCTTTGGATGATCTGCCAAGAATCTCATCTCTTTTGGCATATCCTCAGGATTGCTGGTTCCGGCTTCTGGTTCTGTATGTGATTTGCTTGAAGACTCAGTTGGTGCTTGGTGTAAAGGTTTTGCATCTTTGTATGAAGGTTTTGCAGTAGCTGTAATTGTACTTACGTCTTCATTGTCGTTATTAACTGAATGTTGATTTAGTTCATCAAACTTGACATTAATTGATTCTTCGATGATCATGGTTCTCTAATTGAAGACTCTGTACCCTTTGCTCTTTGCCGTATAACCTAAAAAGATACCTTCATCGGCCTTTTCATCAAATTTACTCAGGTTGTCTTTAGTATTAAGAATAAAGCATTTACAACCAAATATCTTGAAATATAAAACATTGGATGTTCTATCAAACCATAACTCATAGGGACTCTTCTTCGATATAGGTCGAATCAGAACCCTATTAAGAATATAGCACGCTGTATTAACAGCTTCAGCCCAAAAGTATATAGGTAGACTAAACTGGTTCAACATTACTCTAGCCATTTCAGATAGAGTCATATTCTTACGTTCCACAACTCCATTTTGTTGTGGAGCCTAGGACAGGAAAACTCATGTAAATAACCGTGTGTGTCACAGAACTGCTTGAACTCTGCATTCTCAAATTTGTAGCCATGATCACTACGAATGCGAGTAATCATGAAACCTTTTTCATTACGTACTTTCTTGCAAAAGGTGACAAATTTTGACAAAGTATCGTTCTTGCGTGTAAGAAAATATACCCACGTGTATCTAGAGAAATCATCTACAATGACAAATGCATATAACTTACCACGTAGACTAGCAATTCTACTAGGTCTAAATAAAGCCATATGCAATAATTATAGAGGTCTAGTGGTACTTACAACGTTCTTGGACTTAAAGACGGATCGGATAGCTTCATTTTTTTACATTCGCTACATACCGTATCCTTCTTTGTCACGACCCGCACCCAGTGTAGGGGCACGAGAAGTGGGTACGTCCAGCCTACGCCGCAGTGTCGACAGTAGAACGCTGTTCTAGGTCACTATCTAATAAACAACTCACACAATTATATAATGTACCTGTTACAACCTCAACCCCGAATGGAGGACAAGTATAAGATACGATAATACTCAATCATAACCTAAGCATGAAGATAATACAGGAGTAACATCTATATAAAATCCAAAACAACAACTTAAACAAACTCCCAAAATATAATCTCAACATCTCAAGACCCACTTATTACAAAACAAGTTCTAAAGAGAAACTAAACCATAAACTAGTAATCTACTCCAAGCTCTACTGGTCCTCTAGGCTAGCTGTGAATCTCCAGGTTACCTGTAATATTTTTAACAGGTTCGGTCAGACAGAAACGGCACAACATCTCACGCAGTTCATATCATGACAGAAAATGTAAGCATGCTATAGAGTAAGATACATGAAACGCTAAAAAATATACATGAAGTAAAAGAGATGACTGTAAGAAAATTCTACTATAAGTAAAGAACTAACAGTGGCTAGTGATAGAGTACAAGATAGACATGTGACGGCTTAAATTGCACATGAGTATACTAAAGAGTTTGCACATGATTACACTACTTTGGAATTGTTCACATGACCATTTATCTCCTCCATACCCTAATCAATACAC